>JAVYIG010005932.1:0-127402 GCA_035222895.1 Strongylocentrotus droebachiensis
TCTATACTTTCAAGTTGTGTTATTTGGAAGAAAGAAATAGCTTGGAATCAAGGCAAATGCAATCACAAACCCATGCAAAATGCAATAAATAAAATATAATTCTGAAGAAAAATTATTATAAAAAAAAATCATAACATGAAAGAGATTGATTTCAACACAGCTTTGCCAACAGAACTGCTCATCCATGAAAACATAACAGTACTCATACCTAATCAGTTGGATCTTTGAAATTCCAATGAAACGAGCAAACCTTTCTTATCTTGTAAAGTATAGAAACACAGAAGGAAAAAAGAGATTAATGACATATTAACATAAATACATTTGCCTCCAACTAAATAAACAGACTTAATACACAAATATGTCTGGGTATTATTTACCATTTCAGAGTACCGGTACGGTAGCTTTGACACAAATTATCTCTTAAGCATTATGGAGAGCAAAACAAACACCACGTGAGGCAATAAAATATATCACATGATATTTTTCATTTGTGTTTCTTTTGGCTTGTGATAAAAGCCCCATGCCTACAGTTTATGCATGTCAAGTTCATCCATTGAAGATGACTATCAACTATGGCATGTACAATACAAAACATTGAAGAATTTGAAAAGCTTTAGCAACACAATTGGAAAGGTTTGTGACACCACAGGGAACAATTACAATGCCATTTCACAATTAAGTTCAGGCACAGGTTTAAACTGAGCTCCAGGCAAATTCTCTTCAATCATCCTAAATATGGCATGGACAACAGGTTTAATATATCTTGTCAGGGACAGATCACCTCAAATACAGATCTGTATTCAGTGCAAAGAATCCTAGCCATGAGGCTATTCAGAATGGAACCATATTATGGCCACCTGTCATGATCACGGTCATGTGCAGGACACAGGATCTGGCCTTGGTCTTTGGTAGTAGAGTGACTGGTCAGGTAGGAGGGGGCAGACCAAAAGGTGTTTCATTGTCTGCTCCCCCCCCCCCCACAGTCGCACATTGATCCTCCATCTTCACTACAGCCCCTTTTACGCATGAGGAATTTACAACATCCTTTTCGAGTCCGAAGCAGTTTAGACAGGACCTGGGACCCGTTTCACAAAGCCTTTTTTCAATGACAAATGACAAAAATCAGTTACAAATCTGTTGACAACCAATCAGAAGCAAGGATTTAAGTAGATTATAACAAAAACTGTCATATGTCACTGATGACAAGTTTTGTGAAATGCCCCCCCCCCCCCCCCCTGATGGGCCATGTCTAACTTAATTGAACCAGATGGCAGTGGTTTAGCAATGCAAAGTAAAAGAGAAAACTACATAACCACATTGTAACAGAGGGAAAACAAATCTTGTGCTTATACCAGCTGAACTAGGAAGAAGTTGGCATCAGACCAGACAATAATTGAAACCTAACTTGATGTGGTAATAAAATACTGGTCTTCTATGAGCTGTGCATATAACTCAGGAAGGTGCATTAAAGTCTTGATAATTATGGAAACATTCTACAGAGTTAAACATGAACAAGAATCCAGGCAGGCAGGCTGCAACATTTTTCGACACATCACTGCAAATATCAGATAGTTCTGAATATTTGTGAACAATTCATCCTTGAAAAGGGTATCATTAAAAGCTTATTATTGGAATAGGGGGATATATAGGAGGGAGGGAGGGAGGGAGGGAGGGAGGGAGGGAGGGAGGGAGGGAGGGAGGGAGGTTCACACACTTTCGCTTTTCTAAACCATTTTCGGAAGATAACGGATACAATAGAAGAAATAAATTGCTCTGTTGTGTATTGTGAAATTACTTTTACTGTATTGTTTTTTTGCTCTCACCACTCTACTGCGCAATAATATAGATAATTAATTGACCCACATACACTAGCATCCATGTGAGATTTGTGCTTTCTATTTACATCACAAGACATTTTGCATTAAGTTATCAAAGGGTAATTTCTGAAACATCGCTTATTGTCTCCCCTCCATGCACCTCTCCTTCACTGGCACTCTCCTCTTCCTTCTCATCTAACCCAGAAATAGAGGGCAATGTAACCTGAAATGACCTCTGTGTCATACGCTCCTCCCTCCCTCTCATAGCCACCCCAACCTCCAGCGAATCTTCTGAAAACATCCCGCTTGTTGCAAGGAGACTTGAACCCCTCGGCCCAGCACCGGAGGCGTTTAATCCCGTGACCGAATTGTTAGTCTGGCCGAGAAATTGCGAACTCTCGAAGTCACTGGTAGCTCCACCCAACCCTCCTTCTGATTGGCTGAAGGTTTGGCTGAGGTATCCTGATTGGAGGTAAGCATCCATGTTCATAGCGTCTGGTGTCATGGTATGTCTGCCTGGATCACTGACCATGGAGGAGTATAAACCTGATCAAGTGAAAAACAACAGAACAAGAATGAAGTATCTGGGGAAAAAGGGTAATTCATTACACAACAGCTAGTATACAAAAGTAGACAGCATTACTGCGTTATGATGAAGTTGCCAATTTGTCTTTAGCTATTGGTCATATTAATATTATTTAAAGATTCATGAGTTTCTTAATTACTTGTCTGATTTGCCTTGAATCTTTCGATATCTGTGCTCTCTTTTTGTTCTGCTTTTAATAAAAAGAACATATATAGAGGCTGGCCCTTTTTCTTTAAGCTAGAATACAAAGGATAGATTAAGAATGTGTTCTGATACACTAAATGTCCATGCATTGACATAGGATGATGATAGATTATCTTCTTACTTGCTGGTAGTGGCCTATCTATGAGTGTACCTCCAGCAGTCATGTCAGCCTCTGCCAAGTCTCCTTGTCCCTCCTCTTCTTCATCCTCTATCTGTTCTGGAGTCCTCTGCCTTCCAACCTGAATCACCCTGGCTACCGGACTCGGTTCAGGAGTCCTCTGCCTTCCAACCTGAATCACCCTGGCTACCGGACTCGGTGCCACCATCAGCTGGGAGGCACTTGCCTTTGGAGAGGGGGTGAGGATGTTTTGATTACCGGTAGAGGGTGTATCATCAGCACCCTTCATCACGGCATCTTCCCCCTCTTCTCCATTGCTCCCGACTTCACCAAGGGACCTTCTGTGGTCCAAACCCGCCTCGGGAGGCTTTGAGTGGTAGGCCTCCTGGTAGAGTAGACGCTCGGCCGGTGGCATGAGACTTGGACGTTGTCCCTCGCTCACCTCTCCCACGCTGCTGCTGCTTGCGCTGCTCATACTGTGTGGTGAAGAGGCAGCTGTGGGGTGCATTCCTGCAGGGAGTATGTGGCCGGGATGAGGGACACCAGAGGGCGCCTGGCGAAGACGAGAGAGGAGGGCTACGACTGGATCTCTGGTGAGCTTCAGACGGTTGGGGTCTACTTCACCTTCACTCCTGGGTTCCTCCTTAGAAGATAAACATTAAAAATATAAAATGAGTGTTAAGGCTTCTCCTGCAATACAGTATATCAAGTGCATCAGTACAAACAATCATATTTGGATTACTTTTATTCCATTTAAAGCCTATCTGCACTAGTTTGGCCAGGAGGGATAAGACCTCCCTGCATGGTCACTGACAGGTGGTTATCTCATCAAATCAGCTCTCAATTAACATAAGAAAAGGGGACCATTGGGGGTCAACGGGTACCGCTTAGGCATTGTTTGCTATATAGAGGGCGCAAGTATTTACAAGCAGTGCAGTCATGTTTTAAGGGACACATGACAGATGGAGTGAGGATTGGTGGAATGAATAATACTTGTTCATTCAAAATTGTTATACAGTAATATTACAGAAATAAAAGTACAACTAAATTTGATGAATTAAGCAGGGATTAAAAAAAGAGCCTTTATAGAAAAGATGTAAAATAAGAAGGGAGGTCAAAGAGAGATACATGAACGGAGATAAAGAGGATGAAAAAGTAAGAACAAGAAATGCTGAATGTATACCTGATCTTTATCAGGGTCTGTTGGTCCTTTGACAGTACTGGTTGTACTGCTTGGTGAACTTTCATCAAAGGCCGCCATCTCTGAAACACCTTTAAAATTTGAAGAACAACAATTTCAGAATTAGACTAATGCATTAAAGTAAAAAAGAATATACTGATCCTATCACAAACTAATTTACCATTAGAAAGCAAGCAAGAAGGATATTGAAAATCAAAAAATCAACCCATATCAAAAAGTCAATGAACCATGAAGACTAAACCTGCAGCACTTAAGTTCGAAACAACAAAACAATATTGAAAATAATATCGCTACTGATATTCGTTTGTCTAGCAATGTGGTCAATAAGGAATCTAAAAGATCATGACGTTTCATGCGCCGCTGTAACACTTTGTCAGGTGATAAAAACTAGTAAGCAAGCGTGTTTTATACGTTGTGATCTTTTAGATTCTTTATTGACCACATTGCGAGACAAACGAATATCACTAGCGATATTATTTTCGATACTACATCCGCAATGAGTAATATATTTAGCATTAACAAAACAATACTTTCCATTTTATACTGAAAGCAAGATCCCCAGCAAGGTTAATGAATTAAAACTGATTCTGATGTGACAGCAAAATCATGAGGATGCCATACAATAGAAAATATTCTAATAAGCATTATTTGACCATATGTCTCACCAAACAGGGTTTCATCTGGTACCCGTCCCTCTTCCCTCTCACTGACCAGCCATTCTCCCTCAGATACCTCCCTCCCTGTAGAATGCGTAATGGTAGAGTCCGGAGGTGTTGACTCGGTAGTGCTGGAGGATGCTACACTGGGTGGAGCAGGGGTGGCAGCCTTGGGAGGGGGTGGTAGAGGGGATGGTGTAGGGGATCGAAGGCGTGGCTCAGGACTGAACAAAGTATATGAAGAAGAAAAAACAGAAATAAATTAGACTTCAAGTCATAGCATAGATCCACTATACAGCATTTATGGTTTTTAGTAATATGAATTTGTCAAATGGAACAATTTTGTCCTTTCTTTAACATTTTGCTTAATCTCACTTTAGATGTTTCACTTATATCAGCCTTTCCAGAATTTAAACTTATTTCTTTTTATCGCATTAAAATGTAGTCTGACAAACTGATATAACTTTGATTGCTGAAAAGGTTATGAATTGGAATAGTGCTTACAAATATGCAAAATATACTTGCCACAATGGAAGGTTACCACACACACACACACCCACACATTGTTGTACAGGAAAGAAGCTGGTACTCTTTTCTTTATAATGTGTTTATATGAAATGAGATGACACCAAATAGGGGTTGCACTAATTGGCATTGGATCAACTAGCAATGTACTATCATGTCAAGGCCCTTTGCATCAACTGGGTACAAAAACAGTTCACTCACAAACAGTTTTTAGCATTTCATGAAACAAAATCGTCTGTTTGGAGCCAGAAGTGTGTTAACTCAATTATACTTTACCACATAAATTAATGCCCTTTAGGCTCCAATCTGAAGATGTTCCCGGATTTTGCCCTGATGGAGTTTCAAAAGTCCAGGGTTATATCCTATCAACCTATTTTATATACTAAAATGCCAATCATCCAACTGATATGATGTTTGGATACAATTTTTTTTTTAAAGAAACTGACTACTTTCTATTTGAGGCCAACGAAATTCCCAGATTTTTCCTTGATTGATTTTTTTTCTCAAATTTCCTAACTATTCCACGACTTGTAAAAGGAGAGAACTCATTTCCCAGTTCTTCCCTAATTTCCAAGATAGCTAGGAAGCCTATAAACCCACCTTGGAGTACGCAATGTCGCCTGGAAGGCATCCTCCTCTGGCTCTGATGCTACCGGACTCCTTGGCTCCGGGGTAGGAGTAGGGGTAACCATGGGCTCAGAGGGTACACCCACCAGGGATGTAGGGGAGGAAGGAGGTGAAGGTACCGGTGTCTGGGGCTCCTCCCCTAAGCTCAGGGGTGGCGATTGGGCGTTGATGTGGGGCGGTGTGGTAGGAGGGGTGGTGATGGCTTCTAGACCGGGTGCAGCAATGGTATTTGCTTCTGGTGGAAGGAGGGTGAGAAATAGGTCTTTGTAAGTATCATGAAGAAACCATAGTAACAATGGTTATCAAATCATACTAGCAAGGGTAATATATGAAAATTTGAAGAAAATTTGTCCATAAAACCATCTTCTTCCTCTTTCAAAATACAATATTAAGGAATGGACTTGTTAGATAATCTTGATTGCAAGCATTTCTTTGCATAGCTTTACTTCAATAAACAAAAAAATGTAAATTTATTTCACACCAGCTCATTAACATGCATGATCTCAGGAATACCATACTGATGGAAATTATATATGCATTAAAAAGAATTACACCTTGAGTTACTTAGATAATAATTGCTGTCCAAAATTTAGTCAACAATCCTGTAGCTGGCAATCATGAAACTAGACAGAGTAGGCAAGCCTGAACCATGCCATTCACTGTTGGGTTGTACATGATGAAGACATTAAAATGTAGGAGGCTCTTTCAAAACCTAGATAATCCTGCGGTTGGTCTTTATTAACAAATACAACAAGTTCATCCCCCCTTTCCTCACCTTGGTTAGAATTCTCTGAATCTTTTATCAGATCTTTCCAGCTCTCCGTCTCAGACTCGGCTCCTCCCGATGCTCCCTCACCCATCTCACTGGCCTCTGGGGTAGGGATGCGATCCCTAGGGGTGGGGGAAGGCTCTCTGGACAGGGCTACAAGGGGCGAGGCTGGTGGAGTAGGCTCTGGGGTGGGGATGGGTGAATGCTGGCCCACCTGCAAGTACAATAAAACAAAAAACAAAAATGAAATAGATAGGATATGCCTTCCTCTCGTAATAATAACATAATATAATAATATAATATGTCATGTCTACCTTGAGTAGCCTCATCAGTATTAATACTGTTCTCCCTGGGGACCCCTGCCATTATATTATTACCCGCTTGTATGCACTACAAACATTCAGATCAAATGTAGAGGCCTTCTCTTCACACTTTGTTTGTTGTTTTGAAGATAACTGTTGCTTCTATTTGGATACAATCATCATAAAAATAGGCTACAACAAAAACTATTATATATCAAATTCGAAATGGTACACAACACAAGCAGCTCAATTTTAAAACCTTTTAAAACCTACCTCATAAGGGAACCCTAGCTATAGATTTATTCACTTGACTTACAATCAGGGTGCAAATTCTTGCCTAGCACATTTGTCTTTAGATAAAAACTTTTATTTGTTGAGTTTTCTCTCTTGATAGAGTTGTATTAAATGGGTATCTGGTAGGAGTACATTCTTTGACCAATGAAATATTATATATGGCAGCTCGGCTAAAGCATGAAGAAAAAAAATATTGAGGCCTAGAAGCATACCTTATGGCAATGGACATGAGCACTAGCTATCCAAGGAACCATTACAATCATCATCACTACACTATCTTTTAATACATGTGAAAGCTGCATTATCTATATACTAACAGGCTGTGGTGTGGGCCGTCTGGCATCATGAACAGTTGGCATGGTAACGGATGACCTCTCTCTTTGATGCCGACCCAGGCAAAGGGCAATCTTTTCTTCCAGCACCTGCTGGACAAGACTGTTAACCAGGGTGGGGTCCACTGGTTGTCCAGCATCCACAAAGAACTGCAAACCCCCTCCCCCAAGAGCACCAACTGGAGAGCAAGGGTATACAAAAAATAACATATATGTCACTCAAATTTTCATCAAAAGGTTTTTCAAGGCACTAGAAAATTAATGTACAAATAATGTCATTATGTGTGTCACAGTTTTTTGTTAAAGTTATCAAAAAACTCAGGAGTCTTTCAAGGAGCTGCTGACACAAACACCTTATATCTTAAAGATTGTATGACTTTGGGGACAACATGTGAAAGTCTTTGGCATGATGACTGCATTATAATTATTCCAGCTAGAAGATAAATTTATTTGTGCAGTGTATACAGAAAATTCAAGTTAGAATATTATACTAGAATACACAATGTCCATAATTTGCAAGACCTAGAATAATCCCAAATATCTTGCCTCAAATCAAACAATACAGTAGCAGCTTCCAAATGTTTTCATGAAACAAATTTTATTGAAACATTAATAGTTGCAATAGGGTGGATGGAGCCTTATTTATGTAATTAATAAACAAACAATGACCCTCAAAATGTAGAAAGTAAGATTATTCTCATCGAGAAATGCTTTTTTTAGGCAATATAAAATAAAAGAAGATTGCTTCAAAAGAAATTGAAATTAATCTCTGTCTAGCTAAGATTATTTAACTTCTCCATCTATTTTGTCAACCAAAATCTTACCAACATGATCAGAGTCTTCTGAGGATGATGGGCTGATAGGCCTGGCACCATGACTGGTGCTTGGCTGCTGAAGTCTCTCTGATTGTCTAAGATGAGTCCCACTGATAAAACGAGACATCAACTCTTGCTCAACCCTGTCACATAACCAACAGAGAACAAATCAAATTATTTAAGAATTATACATGTTGATCCTTCATGCTCCATCAGATTTTATTGCTGTAAGAATAGAAGAATATACATACTAGTATCAAGCAACACAACATTATCTAACTTCAATGCAAATTGTAAGCGTAAACTAAGGCCTTTTTAAGACCTATTTATGTTAAGTTTCTATGGTAAAGCATTTGATACTCTTGTATTCCATACAGAACTTGGTATGAAATCTGTGCTCAAGGTATTTCAACAATCTATAGTGGTCTTCCCCATTCATTTCTGGAAATGGGTTTCAAGTACGAATTCATTATTTGAATTCTGCAAGTTATTTATTTCCTGCTAGTCTATAGCAAGAGTAATAATTTTTAAAGCACAATAGGACATTGTTTTATATGTGATGAGAGGTAAATGAAATAGTTTACATAATTAGAGTAAAACCTAAAATGAAACGGGCTCAAGGATGGTTTAATAAAAGTTTTTTTTTTGGTCTTCACAAGCAGATAACCTATATTTGATAGGTTCCATTTAGTATATATCTTCAACCAAAAGGGAAGGGTTAAAGAGACATGTGACCTTAATAGACAGGATGATACTAAATCACTTGGGGGAATCCTTACCAGTCAACTGCTCTGGTCTGCAGCATCTCCATCCTCCTGATACCAGCAGCCAGCTCATCTGATGAGGGCTGGATACCACCTGCTGGGTGGTGGTGGTGGGATGGGGGTAGCTGCTGGGGTGGGAAGGGTGGTCCATGGTAGGAGGGTTGCCTAGCTGCCTGCATCCCTTCCATGGAGATACCTGGGATCTCTGGTGATGGGGGCTCTACCTCCTCCTCCTCCTCCTCCTCTTCTTCCTCAGATGGCTGTATAAGCAATCAAAGATGGGGTCATGGAAAGTGATAGATGGCGCTGTTTAGTAAGAAAACGTTTTTTTAATTTTGATATCTGCAGTACAAATTCATGCACTTTTCTGTGACTGTAGATATTCAAATTTAATGTGCATGTGAATGATAAGTAAACCTCTGGACATTTTGAGGACTAGAAACTGTTTAAACATATGTTATACTTTAAAAATGGGGCATCTAAATCTCTGGATCTTACTTTCAACAATTTTGAGTATTCAAAATATATCATATTTAAATGGCAAACTAATGTTTGCACTTGCTAGTCTGTCTTCTCCTGTCACATGTACATGAGATGGGACGTCCTATATATTACACAGAGTAAAGAAGGATGAACAAATCTTAGTCATGAGCATTATGTAGCCTTCTTATATCAGTACGGTATACTACAATCATTCTACAAATTTCAGTATCTTCATACTACTATGTGCAGCACTAAATGTTAACATTAGTTTCTACACACGTTGCTTAGAAGAATTTTTATGGATGCCAAAAAACAATCTCAGTAACATACTAATTCTGATGCTGGAACAATTGTGTATAGTTCGCAAACTTCAGAGTTGCAATTAACAGTCCTGTAGTATTTGGAGTGTCAGTGTTGTCGCTATTATACATGTTTTTCTTCACTTCACCTTCACTGTCATTTTTATTCATATCAATGATCAAGCATTATAGACTGGCATCCTCTGGGTGTTCATCTCATAGACAAAGAAATCTACAGAAATATTTTTTGCTTATGACATGTGAAGATTAAGAAGGGTAGATGTACAAGTACATGTACAAGCATTATCACTTTCAATAAGAGATGATTGTACCTGGTTGTTCACCTGATGTGGTGGCTGTGCTCCAGGGGAAAGTCTTTCTTGAGATGGGGCTGGGGTAGCTGGATTGGAATCAATATCCACATTGGGTAACCTCTGAACAGGAGAGAAGTCAATGGATGTAAAATTAGAATTTTGAAAGATATTTTAATATAACTTTGAAATGAAGTGAGGAAGGTCAGAATTAAGATATCATTCATTGACATTTAATTGATGAATAGTCCTAATTCAATTCCTTTCTAAGATAAAATTGTGATGAATAAAAGGAGTTTTAAGTGCTTCTAATCAGGCACATCATAATTTTACAAGAACACGAGAAAGCATATCATTGGGCACACATGATCAACGTTTAACATTTATGGACAATAATGATGGCTGTTACAGCTATGTTTGATTCTAATTGCTTTCTGCACTCCATGATGTCTCGTCTTACCTGTACAGTGAGGTCCCGTTTCTTTGGTTCTATCTTATTCTCATCCTCATCTTTGACATCAATCAGGGCCACGTTGGACCCCTCTACCGGTCTAGCCGGTGCCCCTCTCCCATTGCTGATGATGGTAACAGGCTGGGCCATCCCCACCCCTAACCTTGGCTCCCTGAGGGGTATTGCCATGGGGATGAGCTGGCCGTCTGCTGGGCTGGGGTGCTGGGTGGGGGTGATGACAGGTGCATGACTGGGTCCTGCTGGGTAGGGGCTGAAGTAGTACTGGGGTGCGGAGGTAAGGGGCAGGTGGGTTTCTACTCCTCTGCTCCTGTGTGTCTCTGTTTGCGTTCTGATGGGTCTTTGAATTGGGGCTATTATGTGAAAGAGATGATGAAGAGAGATGGATTGCGAAACAGTTTCAACAATGGTTGGTGAATTACTCTCTGTCATAATTAAAAGCCAATAGATCAAAGCTAAAGTTGTAAGATCTCATAATGTACCAGCATGCAGCAGCATCAATTAAAAGATGACTACAAACAGGCTTGTGGTTAGCAAAATATGTTTCATGGTTTTTGTATTATTGTAAACTTTGCATTTGGTAAACTTTTGCACAAAAGTTTACAAAATGCAATGTAATGAAAGAGCAAAATATCTAAGGTTCATGACACTAGTTTGAAAGCAAAAGAGAGAGAGAGAGGAATCACTCCTCTACGATGAATGGTTGGCAGTACCCAGCATGATACAAGATGAGGGGTAGAGGCCAGGTGGGTGTTTCACAAAGATCCTAAGTCGAACTTAAATCTAAGTTGGACTTAAACATTATGGAGAGCCATTTGTAGCCTTAAAATAAATATATTCAAAAGCAAAAATTCAAATATTTTAGACTTTTCATAAATTCCACATCAAGAACATGAAATCTCCTTGATAATAGAAAATATGAATGATTTGAATCAACATTTTATGCCTTTTAAGAAATAAAATATTTTCAAAGATGCTAACGGCTTTCCATAATTGTTAAGTCCAACTTAAGTTTGACATAGGATCTTTGTGAAACACCCCCAAGGTGTGTTGGTGGGATGGAGAGAGGCTTGTACCTTGAACTGGAGAAGCATGATGAGCAGCCATCTTCTTAGTCTTGGTAGGTGTCTGGTTGGCAAAGTGGAGATAGGGGGCGTCCCTGAGTGTCGACCTCTGTGACTGAAGACGGGTGTGGCCGTAGATGTGCTTGAGATAGCGCTCATCATCCTGCCCTCTACCTGTCGGTTTGGAAGCTGGTCTGGGCTAGATAGAGAATAGATCAGACAAAGCTTAAGTGGTGCATTTTAGAGGTGGCGTAGTGGAGTGGTTGAATCACTTGACTGGAAATGCAAAGGTCGTGGGTTCGAGCCCTGGTGTGGCACTGAAGTCCGTGAGCAAGACATTTGATCTACCTTGCTTCTCTCCACCCAGGTGTTAAGTAGGTACCCAGTAGGATGCGAATATCCTCGTGATTTGATTTGCAAGTGCACGCCCGTAAAAAGGCGACTAGCTGGAATGCTCCCCAGGGAGTGGAGAATGTTTATTAAACTCAGTGACCAGGGTAAGTAGGTTGTAATTATATTACTGGAAGGGTTTTGGACAGATAACGGTAAAGCACTTCATAAGTAACAGGTATTGTTATTTAATACAGGTAAATGGATCAGACAGTAAGAGTAGAAAGGTCTAGTTATGGTAAGAAAGATTTCTTTCCATCTTTGCAAAATCTCAGCGGGACATCTGTACATAGCCTGTGGGATATTATGGCAGTGTGGTTGCTGTACTGAAAATATCAGAATTCTACTTGTACAGTCATTTTTGTTTATGAATTTTTAACTAATTAATTAAAAAGACGACAACTAGTAAATGTTGTGTCTGCAAAACATGTGTTCAAGTAAATCTGAGTACAATGTGTCATATAGATCATTGTTTTGAGTATAAAAACATGTTGATGGAAACCATCAGACTAAATACACATATTTATTGGACAGCAATACTACATGAAATTGTTTGTGTACAATCATAAGAAACATACTGGAGATTTCAGGACAGTTGTTCTTTCTTTCAAGTTCTCCTTGTTCCTTCCTGTCAAATCATCCTCTTCCCTAGGTCTGCGTAAACCGGTGTCTATCTTTGCCTGGACCTTCTTCTTGCTCAACTTCATCTGAACTGGCCCTGCCGATGGTTGGCCAACCGACTTGCTTGTAGGAGGTTGTTGGCCCTGCTTCAGCTGTTGTTGGTGTGTTCTTTGGGTGATCTTGTCTGGAAGAAGTCTTGTTGGAGGTGAGTGGCGACCACTTGGTTTGTTGATGTGAAGTCTACCTTGTTGCAATTCTCTCTGTGGCAGGCACGCAAAGGCAAAGAAAGATTATATTTTGTTTACCAGTACTACATGTTTTATTTTCCTTGTTAATCACTTAATAATAATAATAATAATAATATTGAATAGTTAGGAGTGCTTAAAACAATAAGTACCATAGCGCTTACAAATACAAATATATGAAAAGAGGACAAAAATGTACAGTACAGGAAGTATATCACATAGATCATTGGGGGAAAAGGTGAGTTTTGAGGGATCTTTTGAAGGTGGCAAGACAGGTAATTTCCCTTATGGAAAGAGGGATGCTGTTCCAAGCTTTTGATGCAGCTACTGCACTTGTCACGTTTATTACGCACTATATAACTTCTCATCTACTATGATGTATGTAGTTTATGTAGTTTACTTTACTTTTACATCAAATAATGTGTGGACTTACAAAGGTTCAAAATTGATATCCATGACAGAATTTGTATTGAGGTCATTGAGGTGGAAATAGAATTCCTAGAGTTGAAATATGCAGGAGCAACTGGCAAAAAAAGTTCTTGATAGTTATGGACCAAATATAATATAATATATATCATACCTTGATCTCTGAATCAATAGCAGCTATTTGTTCATCAACAGCTTGCTTCATTCTGGCAAAGTCTGACCCATCTCTGCAAATAAGAAGAACAAAATTGCAATGAATTTGACAGAACTGTGACCATAACTGACATTTTTTTCCAATATATTCAAGAGAGATAACAAGAAAGAATTGATTAGCAAACATACAGGGTAAAACTGTAACTCCAACATAACAAGGTCTAATGCTTGAGCACACAGTTAGGAACAAAGAGGGAGAGTAGGGAGAGTGAAAGAGAGAAATACAGAGAGGGAAGAGGGGAAGGGGAGAAGAAGAGAAGAAGAGAAGAGAGAAATAGAGAGGGAAGAGGGGAAGGGGAGAAGAAGAGAAGAAGAGAAGAGAGAAATAGAGAGGGAAGAGGGGAAGGGGAGAAGAAGAGAAGAAGAGAAGAGAGATGAAGAGAGCAAGGAGAGAGAGGGGAGAGAAAGAAAGAGAGACAGACAGACAGAGAGAGAGAGAGCAAGAGAGAAGTGAGTAAAGAAATAAAAAAAACAGAGAGACAGAAAGAGAGCCACACATACACACAAAGACAGGGCCAAAAGCAAATCAATGATCCCCATCTACCACTTACCCCTCCCTACAGATGCTCTGAATGACTTGATAGAAGTGCTCATCATCTTGTGTCCTAGCAACCGTGTCCAGATCATCCTCTAGCATCTCCTTGGATGTCTGTACCTTCTTGAGGAGAGCCTGAGCCTCTGCACACAGCGGGGTGAGGACGGGGGCGTTGTGCTGGGAGGGGGACATTGTGACATGGGCACGGGGAGGAGGAGGCAGGAGCGCTGGCCCTATGATGTGAACATCTTGAGTTCTCCTCTACAATGAATATAAGAATAGGATCACAGATTTACATTTTTTAATGAAGTAATAGTGAGATGTGCTAAATGATGAAATTTGAATATTAAATTATAATATTTCTTTTGTGATCATTTCCCTAATGGACTAGCATACGGTAGAAAAAACTACATATATACAAAATTCTCTCTAAACAACCCAAATTATAACACATTTGGAAGAAAATCTCTTTCAACGTGTATATGCAGCACTCAACTGGAAAAAATTGGGGGTCAATGTGCTGAGCTTTAACTTTCTCATTTTCTCTCCTGTCACAAAAATAATATGTATTCACCGAGAAAGCCTTTCTTTGAGTTAAGTTATATAAACAAGTATATCAGTTTTGATAGGTATAGCTGGTCATGAATTGAATTTGAATATGAATCATGATAAAGCCCCACAGCACTAGTTTGGCCATCAGGGATTAGACCTCCCTGCATGGTCACTGACAGGTGGTTATCTCATCAAATAACATAAGAAAAAGAGGATCATGGGGGACCAATGGTCACCGATTAGGCATTGTTTGCTATATAGAGGGCGCAAGTAGCCATAAGTAGTGCAGTGGGGCATTAAAAGTAACCAAACTGAATTGCCCAGATGGCAACTCACAATCTCAGATTAGTTTCTGATTCTTATTTAAATCCTCTTCAGATGTAATGATATAGTTACCAAGTAATCATCCAGAGGCGCTGGTTCCAGCCAAGCTTGTTTTCTCCTGTCCATATCCCTCTCTGCTTCCTACAAAACCATTAACAGATTTATTCAAATTAATTGATACATGAAAGTGTTTAGTGCTCTCTATTTTTGTTCACGTTGGAATAGTGATTTTAGGGCTTACGAACAGATTAGTAGAAATATGAGGAATTGAAGGAAAAGGTAGAGACAGAATTGAGGGGGAAAAGGACAGCAAGAGACATGGAAGGGGAGACCAAAACTCTAAAGGTGTGGAAAAGAAAGAGAGAGAGAGAAAGAGAGAGAGAGAGAAAGAGAGAGAGAGAGAGAGAGAGAGAGAGAGAGAGAGAGGGGGGGGGGGTGAGTGAAGGGGGAAGGAAATAATATACATGCAAGTACAAAGGTAATAACAATTACTTATTACTATCTTATCTCTTACCTGTCTGAGCTTCTTGGATATTTCCTTGTAATGCCTGTCTGGTGATGCTTCTTGAAGAGTGTTTCTTTTCCTCCCTTCTTCCTTCAATCCACCAGTCTGTTCCAGAAAAACAGAAAATAAGAAAGAAATACAGATGCAATGAAGAAGTTTTCTTGTCCGCACTATCTACCATCTCTCTTCTATCACTTTGCATTCTATTGTCTCTTCTCTACATGTCACATCCCATTGCGGTTCATATAGGAACAAAGAGAGAAAGAAAGAGAGAGAGAGAGAGAGAGAGAGAGAGAGAGAGAGAGAGAGAGAGAGAGAGAGATTAAAAAAAAAACATATGATATAGGAATTAAAGAAAGTATGCAGATAAGTACTAACCTGTATTGTTTGTTTTACTTGTTGGTTGAGTTCTCCAAGTTGTCGGGCTATTCTCTGTGCTCTCTTTACAGTAGGGCTGGTAGAACCTACAGGTTGATGAGACTCATTGCTAGGCCTGCATAAAAGATAACAAAGTATTCAATATATTATTGTCATCGTGAATTTATGTGTCTTTATTTGTTTTTATTTTTGTAATTATATTTGATTCACCTATCACTGAAATGAAAACAATAAGCATAAGTAAATCTTGGACATATCCTGAATCTAAGCCATTGAACTATCAAGCTAATCTACTCATTTAAAAATCTCTACTTAGAGACTAAACCTTACTTTAATATCAAGTAGCAGTTATCATAATCATTAAAAAAAATAGAACTTAAAATTGAAAATGAGTTCTCAGAATGCCTTGCAACAAAAAGATCTATGTAGTTCCTTAGCTCAAAACCATCAACAGCACCCTCTCTTGACGAGCAGAAATATCTCTCAAATCCATCTGCTCTTCCTTCTGCATTTTAAATGATATGATTTCAAACATCTCTTCAACAATCTTTCAATCAGTAGCATTACAGAATTAAGAATTCTTGTATTAAAAAAAGGATATTTTCTCCTTCAATATAGCCATCCTCTTTTCTCTTAAATATGAGGGAGAGACCTATTCAAATGGAGAAAATAATAATTGGAGAAAAATTCATAATTTTAGAATATCATTGCGTATCTCCAGGCACAATGCAGTGTTTAGTTTATTGCATTGAGCTACTGATCAATACGAATGATATCATATGGTCATCTCATACGCTCTGATACCAGTTGTGCCTTTTACCCTGAATATCTCCTCAGTAAAATGTAACTAGTACAATGATAATAAATATTTAATGAAATCTTTTTTTTTCAATGCTTTTACCTCATTAAAATTGACATGGAATGAGTCAAGAGTATACAGCTCTTAGCTTCATACAAGATATTCCATGTTTTAAATAAAATATTGAGATTTGATCATGATACCTTTTGTTCATGAATTCTTTTTTTCCCCTTTTTTTCTTTTTTTCATATATGATTTGTTTGTATTTTTTAATTATTTTTATATGTGCTGTTGTTATTACACTTGTTGTTCATTTTTCAACTCTTGTTACTTTTTTATAGACTTGCTGAAAATCAGCCTTGAAGCAAAAAGCTAGTTTTTCTACACCAAATTAAAATAGATATAAAAAAAACAGAAATAACTAGAGAGTTCATGAGAACAAGGTTGATCCTTTAAGTGTTTAGAGAAACAACAAGTAAAACACAAAGCAGCAAAGTAAAAGAAGTGGGTAAGAAATTATCTTATGAAACCAATTGGAACACCACATCCATTAAAAGGGTTGATTTAAAAAGAGGGAAAGGGAGTTGAGATTAATTTGATAACAAGTTTGACTGGAATAATGTTACAAAACCTTTTGAATGCTATTACAAGTTTTCGAAAAACATATTTTTTCATTTGAATAGGGGAAATGCTGGATGTGCATATTGCTTCTTCCTTTTTAATAATAAAAATTAAAAAACTAATACCCATACTCATACATTCTAAGAACGTCATGGAGGGCCGAGTTTGGGGGGGGGGGGGCAAGGTAAGAAACCTTTTTCTTCTCTTGGCGGCTCTTCAAGACTTACTCAGGGGGGTGTAAATATGGGCAGGGGTAGAAGTTTAAAAAATGCTCCTGAACAAAACACTTTTTTTCAAAAATATAACACTGGTCTATGGGGGTGGGTGGAGTATTTCTTAATGGAAAGGGGCACATGCCTTCTGTAACCCTCCAACCACCACTGCTATTGCAAAGTTCATTATTCACAATTCAACATCCCTCCAAATACAAAAAACACTACATAATCATCTGTCCTATCCTTTCTTCAGTAATAATATCATACCCTTACTGGTGAGGGAAATACATGCCTCCTTTGACCCTCCCCGCCCCCTCCCTCTAATCCACCACTTTACAAAGTTCATTACTCTCAACTCGATACTCTTCCAAAGACAAGAACATACTTCACAATAATCTGTCCTCTTCATGTCTTTTTTGTATGCATGTCTCCAGGAAATCTAGCCTTGATGACAGCCATGCAGCTAGCTCGCAGAAACGGGGACAGAGTACGTTGTTTAATGACATAATTTCTGCATAATGCATGAGGATGAGGAGACCCGTCGTCGGCACTGAGGATGCTTTATCTTGTTAATGGAGAATAGCAATGAGCGATTGGAGGATTTAATCAGGTTCAAATAGAATGAATGGTGAAGAGATAATCCTCAGGGGAGGAAAGAAGATCTAGAGAAGTTATGAAATTGATTTGTTTCTCCGATGACACGTGTAACTGAATTAATTTTAAGTCTTCAACTCCGTGGTAATTAGCTACAACATTCTTTCAAGTGAAAGAAAAATGAAGAGCTTTTGATGGATCGCCAGTATATCCATGGTAGCACTGAGAAATTTCACTGCCAGTAAAGATATTGAATCTGATTCAATTCTCAAGAGAAATATCCGAGTTCGTATCTTGATTGAACTGAGATTTTGAACATGGAGGATAATAATGAGATAGAAACAGGAAGAGTAATGGGTATAAAATGTATGATAGAAAAAAATAAATGCATTCATAACTAACACAGCAAACAACAAAAAGGTATCTAGATATTTCTACCTGTCTTGATCTCTTTATTGAAGCAAAATATGTAATTCACAAGCAATCTTTTTCAATTCATATTTTATCACATCTTCCCTTTCAATCATAGCATTTGTTGTACAAACTTATCCAGTTTCTCTCAATTTCAATGTGTTTGTAAATATATTATATTAATACATGTATACTTATACATTTCACCCTTCCACTTTCAAGGAAGATATAGCATTAGTATTATTTTCAAAGTTAAGGAATCTATGAGCAAAAACAACACTTTTCTGAAACTTAGTTCCTGAAATTGACAACTTTCCAAGAGAGAAATGTAAACCCCCAAAAGCGTCTTCACAAAGGTATGATATGATTTGGGTCAAGTATGAATACATCCTGAGATAGATTGATGGATTCTGAATAAACAGGATGAGGGAATCAATTCACAAAGAATGGTCAAATATATTGCTGTATATTTGAGGAAGTTGTTGTTAAATAACATTTCTAAATCAATCCAGTATATTTCTGATAATTTGGGATTTATGCCAAGGTTACTTGTATCAGTGTACAATCCCTCCATACCCTACAGACATCTTAGCCAAAAACACAACATCACTTCCTTACAGCTATGTGCTTGGTTTGACATTTCAGAGTCTTTGGTTTAAATGTGAAAGAATCATGGAGGCACCCTCTTTTCTGGTTCATGACCAAGCAGCTAATTTGGACGAGTGGGTGATTCGTCTTCTCCAACAAGATCTTCAATCCCAAACATGTCCTCAATTAGGAATGAACTACAGCATCACAAGGTCAGGGCTTTGTCAAGTCACAAGTGGATAGCATCTAATTGATCATACTGCCTCAAGGGGAAACCTCCCACATCCTCCAAACAAGCAACCACTATCAGACAGCAGGCATTATTAACATATCAAGCAAGAGAAAACTTTTCCAAATGCCAACGGTCCATGCCAAACCCATCTTCTTCTAGATTAATGTCACTCCATGTAAATCCCACCGATAATTCAAGCAGGCATCTGATAAATTGTTGACTCTCTCAGAGATGCATCTTCTAGGAGCTTTCCCCAAAGGGCGACAAACCACTTGCCGACTCCGCCCTTCGCTTCCTTTGGCGTGTCGCTTCTCTTGGGAGATCTCACATGGAAATGACGAAAATCGTCAACATCATTACCAAATGTCTTAGTGTCAACGTCAGCATTATGTGGAGTAAATTTGCATTATCCCCCAACCCCCCTTTGCCATTGAACTAATACTTTACTCTTAGGGTGATGCCATCTATTTTGTCAACTATAATCAGATTGAGACTTGAAGGCATATTTGCCAACACATATGCCATCTATTATTTAGCTTGATTATGCCCTCGTTAATAGGCAAGGCCTTTCCACAGATGACACAGTAAGTTTATCTGTTCAATGCTGAAAAATAGAGAGAGAGAGAGAGAGAGAGAGAGAGAGAGAGAGGGAGGAGGAGGAGGAGGAGGAGGAGAAGAACAAGAAGAACTAGAACAACAACAACAACAAGGAGAACAAGAACAAGAAGAAGCAGAAGAACAAGAACAAGAACAAGAACAAGAACAAGAACAAGAAGAAGAAGAAGAAGAAGAAAAAGAAGAAGAAGAAGAAGAAGAAGAAGAAGAAGAACAACAACAAGAAAAAGAAGAAGATGAAAAGATCAGACTGTATCCCAATGGATTGACAAGAGAAATATATACATTTAGCAAGCTAGAAGCGTTTAATCAACTTTAAAACTAACTGTATTGATCTAGTTTTGGCATGGTAATTAAATCTAACCCTTTTAATATGAAACCCCTACTTTCTATACAGTCTAGTGAAGTGACCTATTCAATCAAACTCCCGAATCATCAGGGATACAATGACCCTTTAAAATTTTACTTCTTATGGCAAAACTTCAAAATAAATTTATAAACAAAATTGCCTGACACAGAACAAATGCTCAATATCCTTGAACTTTAAATGTTTTGGGAAACAGATCTGTTTTAATATCAGCTTGTATTATCCACTTCAAGTGTGGCCACCCAGATCTTTGTCAGCAAATTGAAAACTGTACTTGCTCTGAACTTTACAAGGCTCTTGTGAGAAATTCTTTTTGACAGGATTTGTCAGATGAGTTGGACGGAGGGGGAAAAAAAAAAGAAAAAAAAAAATCGATCCAGATTTGGCTATGACATATCTCTGATTAATCTCCTCTAAAGCGCAGTCCCAATTTATCTCTCTCCAGCCTAGCCTAGTCTGATGATATGACCTCACAGCCACATCAGCTTCATTTCTTCTCCCAAGTTGTCGCAACAGCTCATCGGTTGTCATGGTAACCGGAGTGTTGGGCTTCTTCTCCGTCTTCTGGCTTCTTGGGATTAATGTCAAATCTGAGCTCTTCACCTCTGATGCTTGGCGATGGCTTCCTGTCTGTAGCCGCCGTCGCTAAGCTGCTGGGGACCCCGCCCGTCTACTGCCCTCGCTTGACACTATCTCTATCAGATCTCCGCGCTGAATGGTACAAGTGCATGCCCATCAATTCGTGGCTTCAAGGGATATATTACACATCAAATGTCAAACAAACTTGGACCGCCATGTCACCTTCTTCTCATATTTCCCACTGGCCCACAGAGCTTTGTAACCTCTAAGAAACACATTAGTCAATCTTCTTCTTTACTTTTCCAATACCAATTTTTTTCTTTAAAATAGTTAAAGGATTTTACACATAAAGTTATGAGAAATCCAATATTAAGGGAAGGAATGGGAAAATCAAGAAAGAAAAATCTATTTTAATATTTTTTCCAGGAATGGCAAAAAGGGTGGCCATTGTAAAATCCCCTTAATTATCTTGGGGATTTAACTTTTTTTTTCTTTCCCCTCTTCTGTTGCATCACTTACACAAAATATAAGCAGTAACCATATTAAAAATTACAAACAAAATCAAGATTATCATGGTGAAATATTCCACAGAAAATGAGAAATGTGATATTTTTAATTAGCCCCAAGTTCTTCTTCTCAAGAAGTATGTTGCCATGAAATGTGTCCTTATGTCAGTGAAAATGCATGATTTTGCTTTTTTATTCTTGGACATTTGATTTGCTAAGAAATATTGTGTGAACTTTTAAGTACAAGTTTGAATATTGAAGCAAATTAGAAAGCAGCCCTTAGACCTATTCTCTATAGTTTTGTGAGCCAACAGACTTACAACTGACATTTCTCACCCACCACTTAATCTATGCCGTCAATAATACAGATGTATATCACTGATACCACCCTTACTCATGCCAGCCCTATTGATAGCTTTGAAGTCATCCCAAGAAAACAAATCTCTCCCTTCTATTTGAATTTACAGTCAGGGAGGACTGCTTATAAAGCAATCTGGAAAGCATCTAACCGCCCTGATGGAAAACATCCCAAATGTCATCTTGTCGTCGTCGTCCGTGGGTGGGGTTCCTCAGTGATTGCGGTTGTAAACCAATGGGGATAGCTCTGAACTTCATAACAAACGTGGAGTTGATATTTAAGTCAAGGTCTTCTCAAAGTTATGGGCGGAGCTAATTGACAGGCAGGCGGATTGTCACAAAGTTTTAGAGCACAATTCATTAAAAAGAATCTGGGGGTAAATTTCCTCATATTCCACATCTCGCTTACTTTGCTAAAATCTTTACCCCCCTTTGCTCAGTGCATATGAGAGATTAAATGAGAGATGGATAGGTATATAAATGAAGTTTAAAAAAAGGGAGGGTGAGAGGAAGAAAACATGAAAGTAGAAAAGTGATAAAGACAGAGAGGGGGTTTCGTTGTTGAGGTGGTGGGGGGGGGGGGGGAGGGGAAGAGGAAAGAGTGATGGTCTTCAAGCACAATTTATAATTTGACAGTGACACTAAAAAATATGAGTGTACAGAGGAAGATAGGGAAGTAACTCCCGCACAATTTTCATTTTGATTGTTTTTTGCTTTCAAACACAAAGCACAACAAAATCAAAACATTTGGCAGCTGTAACCGATAAATGATCCGAACCCTGTATATCTTTCACTCCTCGGATTGTATTCCATCTCAATCCCCCGCTAGAATCTGATCTTTGAGCTCTAGACCTAGACAAGGAACCCCCTCTCTCTCTCCGTGCACTCCACCCTGATTCTTACCCGATTCCTCCCGGCCCGCTAGCTAGGAGACACATTTCCTGTATCACTTGGAGAAGGAGGAGCCGTGTCAAGAAATCCCCTCAAATCTGATGAAAGCTTCAGCAGTCAAAGCTTCCAAGCAGACTGATATCCTCCACAAATCTTCCAAATGATTTCTTCTTCCTTTCTTTTAATTTGAGATTAATCAATCAATCTCCAAGGTTCCCTACAGATTTTGGAATGATTAAAAAATTAAACGAAGAAATTAGCTTGGTAGACAGTTTAGGCCCTGCAGCACAATTAATTTTGTTAAAATATCTTCATCCCTTTATAAATACTGTGTACCCCCTTCACAAAAAAAGGCACTCAGAATATGGTCCACATATCCACCGACATTACATTTACCGCAGTTTATAATGATGATGTTAAAGGCAATACTAAATGGTTAGTATTTGTAAGGATCAAATATATTGACAATTTACAAAAGGTTTTAAAAGAATCTAGGTGTTTGTAGGACTTTTAAAATAAAGGGAAATAATAATACTTTGACATCTCCAAGCAAGTAAAACTACTCTGTAACCTTATAATTGTAGTTCAAATCTCTCCTATTTAGCAATCCCTTGGTCTCTGTACATAAGTGCTTGTATATGTAAGTGACATCTGCTTGACTAATGTGACATGCCTGGCTTTTCCTTGTCATGAGTTCATGACAAACTGCTAAATAATACACATTATCTTTCATGTGCATTTCTTTTGCTATTAATGCAAAGTTGACTTGAATTTCAGCTATACATCCATCATTATTATAGCTGCCTCCCCATTTCCCCTTCAGGTTTTTTCCTTCATATTTTGCACTCTAATATCTCAATTGTCTCTTCCCCTTCCTTCAATCCTACATTTCCCTTTCTCTTGTCAACGCTTGTGGCTTATTATTCAAGGTTATTATAGGTTTACATATTCTTAAATTAGCATTTCAATTTTAAAATTTACATTTTTGTCCATATTAATTGTTCTGATTGTAATTATCATATGTTATCTCTCCATCACATTTTCCATTGTTTTCAAAGAATCAGTTTTTATAGTAAATTTTTCCAGAGGGGATGGCGGTATTTTGTTATGTTATACAAGCACATGAAATTAACAATAAAAGTTGAAAAAATATTATAAGAATTCATTAATTTGATAACAGGGAGTATATTTCAACAACAAAGGGAAACGCCCCCAAATCTAGCTTCGTGCCTTTCTAAAATCCTACTCTTCTAGTCTCTTCATCTTCAAGTAATTCAGTGTTTACATCAAAAGAAAATAAATCAGTCCATCATTGATATCTTCCTAGCTCTAATCATCTACGGGAATTATCACATTACAGATTCCCTGAGCAGCTGATGTATCTAGGGTTAATACACCATGAAGCAGACTGCTTTCCATGTCTGTACGGAGCCTGCCAGTCAGTCTCTCTGCCATCTCCACCAGGCCAGGCTAAAGCTTATGAAGATTGAAACTTAAAGATGAGCATTTGCTTGTCTCCTAACCCTCTCACAGAGCTTTTAGGGTCAATCACATTGAAAATACTCGAGAAATGCAGAGAGGTTATAATGCTTATTTTTATATTTAGAGGACAGCTATAATATTCATATAAATCATACTTGAATCTAACCTGTCGACACTAACAGGCGCCCAGGAGATGTGGCTGCCTAAATTCTAAGCCCGAACCCCAAAATGTTAAAGTTTTTTATACAGGGCTCATGCATACAGATTGTAAAAAGTTCAATCTAGACCTCCTTCACCCTCCCCCCTATTTATCTTGGATTTTGGGAGCACTGCACATATCATTAATTCTATTGTGGGCATATTCATCCCATGAAAAATTCTCTTTAAAAGTTGCATTCTGTGAAAGAAATTAAAGCTAACTGTATTCACAACGTTCTTATATATATCTTCTAAGACTGACCCAACATCTTTGCTACTACAGCAAATAATTATTATGTTTAAAGCATGACTTTAGATCTTCCAAGACACTGTCTCAGGAGTTCTCTTTAATGTTGATGCCTCTTCATTTTCTCAGTGAGCATCAAAGGGATTCAACCACAATACATTAAATTATCCCAACTCACATTTAGAGGGAGCCATTACTTCCCACAGAATATACGTCACTAAAATGAAGCAAACAGAATGCATACAACCCAGGCGAATTCATCAAGATGTGGCACATCTTTCATGGTTGGTATCATCTATCAACCTGCTACACAGCTGATCAGTGAGCGACTTACCCCTCATTCAGACTGGATCAATTCATTGCATAGCTATACAAAAAACTGGATAGTTATACACTCTTTTTTTGTATATTCTGAAAAGGAAGATGTGACTTTTGGTTGACAATATATCACGTAGCAAAATGGGGTTGTGAGCATTGTCTCAAATGAAAACTAGAAACCTAGCAAATGTCATTGTAAGGCCAGGAAAAGCTAGAAAGTCTGAATGTTGTATAATGAAAAAATTGTATAGCCAAATGGGAATTAGAGCATTGCTTAGAATGAAAAGAATCAGGATCCACTTGTATAGTGAACTTCCTATTGTGCGAAACAGTGTATAAGTGGACAGATTTTATCATGAACATGCCCTGATATATGACCAAACAGCTGTTATCTTGTATCTTGCGCAATACTACAGCATAAGCTAACACTTCAACATACAGTGTCAGCTGACCTTCCCCAAACTTTTGTTTCTTTATAATAAAAAAATTGCACATGTCTACGCCCGTTTCGCTATAGGATATTTCTTTATACAATGTTTCTTTTTATG
This sequence comes from Strongylocentrotus droebachiensis, assembly GCA_035222895.1. Classification (NCBI taxonomy): domain Eukaryota; kingdom Metazoa; phylum Echinodermata; class Echinoidea; order Camarodonta; family Strongylocentrotidae; genus Strongylocentrotus; species Strongylocentrotus droebachiensis. Next base: position 25,394 of record JAVYIG010005932.1, read on the forward strand.
AGTTTTGTAAAATAAACTCACTAGTCTGAACAGACTACAAAACAAGTAACCTCCAGTTGATTTGAATGTTGAATGCTTCCGCCCTAGACAGCCTCAAAAAAGCAAGATCGTGAGAGGAGCCGCAGAATGAAACGATTCTTCCAATTGAGCATTAAGAGGGCTCATGGCAGACTGTGCTTAGATGATCATGCTAAGCTATGTGTCTCTGCTAGTAACAGACATGAGAACATGGGATAGGATAAGTGATGATAGAACATTCATAACTCAGCATTGGAAGGGGATTTAGACACTTAGATAATGTCTTGAGCTTGAATGATGAGAAGCTGGTTTCTATTTGGTACACTGGATTCAGGAGATCATTCAATAGCTTGGGATGTTATTATCATCAAAGAGAACATAGGGTGAAAAGACAAATAAAAAAAGATTGCCATGAACACTGAAATTTGTGCCTGACACTATTTTACACATTATAACTAAAAAATATCAAATTAAAAGCAGATCTTGAAATAGAAACATTCAACAACTGAGCCGTTAAAAATGTAAAGGTTAGAAGAAAAATAAAAATTCAAAAAATGTTTTTCATAAAGTGAAGGAAAAAAAGATTGATAACTCTTGAGTTACTTGGACTTTTCCCCATACTCATCACATGGCACCTGCCATTACACTGAGATGTCCTAAATAACCCTAAAAATGAGGACAATGGCGATCAAATGATTCCTTAATAACATGAGCATGTCATAACCTGCCACAAAATGAGGACATCTGATTCTCCATTTCTTGGAGGTGAACTTCTGAATAATAGAATAGATGTTCTTGCTCTTCAAATACAGTAAGCGGAGGATATGTTTTCCACTTTCACCCGGCTTTTTAATAAGCTGCTCTGGCCGCTCTTTGCAGGGCTCGGTTTTCTTTTAAAAATAATTAGCTTGCGAGATAGATAACTCTTGAGTTCAGAGCGACTCCGGTTTAGGATACCCGAGACCCATGTGAATCAGGACGGACGATTGCTCACGCCTGGTTACCATGGCAACCGGTGACATATCCATGTCCGCAGCACGGTGACATTACACCTGAGCGCTTCTTCACCTGTCGGCTATGTAAGGTGAGTGAGGTACAATTCATCCGTGTCTGACGGCAGCAGAGTGATTGATGGCCGTTTAAGGCTAGTCATGGGTTCCCACTGACAGCGACTCAAATCCCGGTGCGGTGTATCGGTCCCGTCGTACGATATCGCCAGATGTATTACAAGAGATGCGTTTAGACTTCCTCTGGCTCTAGCTGCTGTGTGGTTCACCTATTGTCTGGAGTGACTTGTAATCCAAAGAAGAGCCATGCAAAAACAAAGTGGGTCTAAATTTTCTAGTCCTTTTCCCCTTTGGGCAGATGAGGATAGTTGATTCTGGGAGCATCCTAGAAAAAGAGTATATATAGCACATTGCACTGCTTTATTTGAAACATTAACAGAGTATGAAGACTGAGTAATCAGAAGATATCTAAAAACACGTTCAAGAAGATCAGAGGTTTAATAAAGGAGTGTTAACATTGCCATGAGTTAGTTGCATAGGAGTTTAGGTTAAATGGGAATACGTTTTCCTTAGTTCTTACGAGTGCCGATCACAAGGTTTGGTAACTTTTCATGTTTCCTAATCATTTTACCGATTAGTCAGACATAAACAGAGTACATCTAAAAGCATCCCTGCAGTGATGTAAATGCATCCTAATGTGCTGATATATGCGAAAGGTGTAAATGTGTGTGAGGTATCTTGTGTAGTTCAGTTGTGATCATGCATCATCAATTATTCATATTACATGTAATCCATCATTCAATAGAATTAGAAATGCTTTACTGATTGATACCAATAAGATATAAAGAGAGAGAGAGAGAGAGAGAGAGAGAGAGATAGAGAGAGGGGGGGGGGATGAGAGGAAGACAGAGATAAATAGGGGTTAGAGGAGAGAGATAACTTCTAAGGAATGATAAAATTAATGACAAGAGAACTAAGATGATTGATCACCTAAAAACAAAAACAGAACAGAATCTTACTCAAACTGTGTGAAAACAATGTGTGAAACTGCCTCATCAGGAAAAACAAAATATACTTGGGCAATTCCTATGGGTACGGGAATGGATTTCAAACCATGAACACAATGTTCTCCTTCGATAGCGTCGCTCAAAGTCATATCCAAAGCAACTATTGCTTGGAGATATAGCAAGCATGCAAACATGGGATGATCATGTTATCTATGAGACCTCTGGCAAGTAGAGTATATGTAGGGACGAGACGGAGAGATAGATAGATAGATGATGCTGCTCTGATGCTATCCAGTTAGGAGAAGGAAAAAAGCTAGGGAGATGAGAGAAATGTGCCCTGTTTATGAGATGGGCGGGAGGATGATGGATGAGTATTGAGTTGGTTGCTAGGGAGATCGAGGCACATCAACATCTTCATCCTCTTTTCTCCTAGGGAAAGAAACATACCGGAGGGAGAAGGAAAGAAATTCATGGTACATAATTGAAAAGCAAGGGATAAAGTGAGTATTTAGTGTTGAGGCCTACAAATTGGGCTTTGTGAAATCAGGGAGATGGGAGTGAAATGGAGCTAACACCGTTTTGAAGGAAGAAGCTGAGGTAGAGCTTACAGGGAGAAAAACAAAAGATGTGTTGAGAATGAGAAACAGAGAGGAATTGGATCTATGAGAAGAGGCTCTGTGGTAACTTGAGAGATGCAGCTCAGTTGTCATTGGGTCAATGCTCTCCAGCGATATGATGATGACTGACGATGACTGATGCTGTCATAAGATGAGGGTGATGATAGTGATGATGGTGGGGTCATCAATCACTTGGCACTGATGTCATCAGGTATCAGAGAAGGATATTGACATTCAGAATAATATATTAAGGACTAAAGACATCAACTGCATGCACAAATCATTTACCATATTGATGGTGAAGATGATGAAGATAATGTTAATTTTGGTGATGATTATTATACTGCTGCTGCTGCTGATGATGTCGGATGTGATAATACCTCACTTCAAAATGTTGTGATCTCCACTGGAAAGTGCAGTCAAAGACCTCCTGAAGTACATTACTCAGTGAAAACTTTGATAACTGCTTGTAATATATGCTAAATATTTATTCTTTACTCATGTGGGTGATGTAACCGATCTACAGGCATATTCCTAAAGTTAAGATTAGTAAAAAAAATCCAAACAAAAAAAATCACACAATTCTCATCCACTGAGAGGCATGAGAGACAATTGTACTGTATGCTCGTAACTGGAGATGACAGTGCTCAAGTGACACAGGTCATTACTTTGGTCTCTCAGAGGCGGCAAATGAGAACAACACAACATCGTGTGACTCCTTGGTATCAAAATCGTAATTTCATTGAACGGTGTGCAGGCCTCAAAATTTATGTTGCATAAAGTCGGGAGAGGTGTTTTCATGAATCACCCAGAAGTATTAACACTAATAGAAAGGTAATTGAAACAATGAGTTTTGTTATTGCATCTTTTCTTTAAGCTTTCATCTGAAGTACTAGCCCAACTATCGCAATGACACATCTTTGGTAAAAGTTATGTATTGTTGGCAAAAGAAGTGTTCTGCTGTGCATCACTTTGGTCTAAGACCAAATCGATAAGTATTCTGAAAGTACATGAAAAATAAAAGAGAACAACAAAGGTTAGTGAAATCTGTCTCCCCCCCCCCCTTTTGAAAATTCCCATTTTGTGAGTGTAATTTAAAGATTAATCACCAAAAATCAGACCTTAACTGTACACTTTCACTTAGGAAACAATGAGCAAATAAAGTATAACAATAAAGACTTGATCTGAACTTCTTATAAGTTGTCTTTATCCAAAGATTTAGAAAATAAATATTTTAAAGCTCTGTCCATGAAATGGTTAAGGTATATAATAAAATTGTTTCATAGTACACTATATGCAAAGATGATGAAAAAGGGCTACATGAATACCCCTTAGCCTGGGTAGTCAAAACTCAAAACTTTCAACCAATCAGGTGCTTGGGCTTTATTTATGAGGTTGAAAATAGTCCTTTCTTACGCTATAGGGAGTAATTAAACAAAAAAATAAGAATAAGGAATAAAGAATAAGGAAAAATAAATGAAAATGGACTGACATCAGAACTCTTTTAACGAAGATTGCAAAAGTAATCACGTCTTTAAATCAGTCTTTGCATGATTAAGTTACACCAAGGCACAGCGGTTTCTGAATTATTGTTGCCCGCAAACATCATGAAAGCCTCAAATAGCACACCTTGCAAACAGACACCTAGAAAAGAGAACATTCCTTGTAAACAGTGTCAGATAACCCCACACAGCGAAATAGCCCATATTTGAACGACATATGGCCGAGATGATACATAGAGCCTCTCTCCCACTGAGTAATCCATGAAACATGAGAAACATTTCATCCCACAGCGCTGTCAACACAACCAGAAAAAGAGGAAGAAAAATGTGCACAAATAGACCAAACTTAATACCCTGTCCCTCCATTTTGGGGGCAAGGTTAACAAGTCTTAAGTATGTTTGCCATCTTTTTGGGGTGTTGACAGGAGGGTGGAGGGGGGTAGGTTGAGGAGGAGAAGGAAGAACATGGGGGTAACTCTACGCCTTTGACTGCCTTGAACTTTCCTTGGAGGTGCAATAACCGCTAGAGCCCTGTGAAACCTGAGAGCAATCTGGGTGTCGGATCTGTACCCCATGCTTAACTCAAGAATGGGAACAAAGTGATAAGAGTACATTAGACGGTAAGAGGATTTGGGAGGGGGGGGGGGTGGCTGGGTTGATGTATGTCAGGAAACCTGTGACAAACAGACAGGAGGGAAGAGGTGTAATGTTCAAAGAGGAGGGGTGATTTCAGAATGTGAATTCCTTGTGAACTTAAACTCTGCATTCATGACCAATGTAAAGGTGGCAACTGCTGGTAAATGAATAAGATTTGGAGACCCAATATAGACCCTATCTATGAAGGGTATGCAAGTTTACATAGTGACAGTAAAATCCTTTGATATTTTTGTTTTTTAATCCATCAAATCCTGGAAAAAGATAATTGCATTAAAATAAGAGATGATAAAAAGACACAATATAAGAGAATGTCATTGGCCAAACTCATAAGACATCAAACCCCAAATAACACTTCCATACAGATATAGCGGTTCATTCAAGCTACGATCACAAAGGTTTGTACAGATGCTGCGTTCGTACGAATCTCCGTTTTTCCATCGTCTTTCCGAATTTCCATTGTCTGAAAATCGTTCGTACGGCGTTCGTAGCAGTTCGTAATGGCATTTGTGACTGAGGCTTCACTTGCAACTTTGAGAGTTCAAGTCCCTTCTCCTTGCTTTAATACGTCGTTGATTGCAGACAATGTATTTTTTCCTTCAAGTTCTCTCGGCTTGGCTGTAAATTTAGGACCTGGGAAGATTTACTTCTCCAAATGCAACGTGTGCTGATCAGTAATGCCAAAATATAATACGACATGGACAATACAAAAGGGGAATATATAAAATTAATTATTTTCGGCACCAATTAGATACTAATCACCTATGGAACGAAAATACATGTGTGTTTTTTCTTTTATTATGACTAATGCTAACCTAAATCTGAATTTGCATGACATATTTGATGCTATGTTTGTCATGACTCAGATAGTACACAGCCTATTTATAATGTTACTGTAGTAATGAAATAAAAATGGAAGCCAGATGTAGTTATACAAAAGGAATAAAAATGAAACGTTTTAAAACCAATATATGAATTGCTTGAACTCATTTCAAAATTGACACATTAGGGACAAGGATAATCAAATTAGATGATACCATAAATATGATCATGCTAAAAGTGTTCCATTTTAAAAGAAAGCTGACATGTTCTTTAGACAACGAAAATTTAGAAATAAACAACTTTATACTATATCAAGAAATACAAACATTTATCTATATATTGGACAACATCACACAGCAACTGTGTCAAGATATTTGTGGCTTTCCAGAGCTCAGGAGAGCAACACAATCTCCCGTTCCTTTTCATCACTTTTCTAATAATCTGAATGTAGTGTATAGATCTGTAACGGGAGAAGCTAACGGATGCTCACTCCGGTTTGAAAGTTTAATGAAGAAGCACCTGTGTCTCAAGTGACATCCTAACCCCACTCTGCTGAGGAGGCCATGGCATGGCATCGACCTGTCCTAGCTACCACATTACTGGGTCACCTAGCTCTCTCTCACAGGAAGATAATCAGGTTAAATTGACACCTTCCCGACCATCGTTAAGGAGAGAGTTAGATGGTAAAGAGGGTAACCCGATGAGTCAATTGTTCGGGAGATAAGACAGCCTGACATGTCATGTCAGATCAAGAAAAAAAGTGTTCATTTACAGTGTCGTAAACAGTGTCATAATAATGCCTGGGTTTTTAATACAATCTGACATAAAATTGTCAAAGTGGCGAAAGGTTGTGTTAGTTTTGTAGATATCATGTATTTAATCTAGGAAAAACAGAGGTTCCATTATTTTTCTATGAACAATAGAAATACACTGATCCCCAATGAATAATGTTAATCAAAAATTTGATCAACAATCTACCTATTGTTAATCAATATTGAAGTTTGGTGTTCAAGAATTATGATTCCATGAAAAGTCAGTTTTGAATTACAGGTGTCGTGGTCTACTGGATACATCAGATTAATCAGACTGTGGATAACACGATTTGTGAGTTGAGTCATACCGCGACACTAACGTCCTTTGGCAAGGCATTAATCTACATATGCCATTCTCCACCTAGGTGAATTGGGTAGCAATTCATTCCTTGAAGGTAGCCTGGTAGAGCCAGGGTAAAATTGGTCCACCTGGTGGATAATTATGTGTGCTTTAAAAATATCAAATATTATTATTATCATTATCATTCCTTTCAGTGCTAACAACCTGTAAAGCTCCATTTCTTTGGCCTGAAACTTTAAACATTTCATCATATGCTTATACATGTACAAGGTAGGTTATAGTGTATAGGTAGGGGAAAGTGGACACTTGGTGATAGTATGGCAGTTGTGCCAAATGTATCGGCCCAATATACCAGTGAATGTATGTTCTAATGAACTCCCTGATGAAAGATAGGCATCTACTCAGTTATCACTTGTTAATCTAGAGTGATGAGCTTTCGTTGACTACAGAGGCCTGGTAATTAAAAGACCTGGGTCGGCCAGTGAATTAAGATATCCATCACATCTCTATATAATATTGTTCTTTAATCTTGTTCATTTTCGAACATACATGTAAAATGCTGTAACCTTCAATGAAGTGCAAGTAATTTGTAGATAACTGATATAGTGCTAGTGATACTATTATAGAGAATGAAAGAGAGAGAGAGAGAGAGAGAGAGAGAGAGAGAAAGTGATAGAGAGGGAGAGAAGGCATTTTCACATGAAATCTTGTTTTGTTTCTTTATGGCTCTTCATTTCACATCAGTTGTTCTTTGGTCAACAGAATTTTAATCTGTTGTTAATCTGTTGGATACAATTTCACTTTGCTATACACAATCTCCAAACCAAGTTATATCAGGCTTACTTTATTGCAATGACGACCTTCGTCATTGCCTTGTTTTCGTTCACATTCTGCCCCATTAATATTCTTGTTTTCCTGGTTATCGTCCGGAAATCCCATTCGTTTTGCACACAGTGCTTGTTATTCCTAGTTAGGTGCTTTCCTCATGTCCTTTTCCTTTCAAATTTCATAGGCATAGTCTCTAACATCTCATCAAGGTCACTACATTCTTCGATTTTCAAAATCACTCATGCATAACCGTCCAGGCGCCATTTTGTCCGTTTCTGGTCCATTTTAAGGCCTTTCTTTAGTCTGAGAGATGTTCTTTCATCTGCGATGCATGACTTGACCTTCAAAATGCCATCTTCGTACTCAAATTTCATATCTGAAACCGACTCCGTCAAAAATCTCTCAAATTCTTGAAAAATGGACCCCTAAAAATCTAAAACTGCCATAACTTTCTCATATAAATTCCGTTTTGTGTTTAAATCTCACATTATCCTTATATCATAATTGCTCATAGCCATGCCAAATTTAATGCTCCAATGACTATGCAAAACATAAATAGCGCCCTCTAAAGTTCTGGGAATTGGCTTTCTTTCTGTGGCCGTATCTCCATAATGGCTTGGCAAACCCGTACCCTTTTTTGGATTTAGATACTTGAAGATATACCCTTTCCAGCCATATACAAAATTATATACCCTAACACTGACCAAATTTGAGAAAAATGCCCTCCAAATTCGCCATTTTCAAGAAAATTCCAAAATAACTTCAACTTGCTCTTAATTGGCGATATTTATACCTACATCAATGAAACTTGCCAGACATATGTATCCATATACGTGACAACTGTCTGCCAAGTTTAGTAAAATTCGAATATGTCAGCGCAAAGTTATCGCCAAAAATGATGAATTTACTATGCATTACGTAATAGCGCGTTTAATGTGTGCAATACTTAGCGCGCAGATAACAATGGAGTCAAACTGACCGCAATGAAGTGCCCTTTCGAATGATACCAAGTATAGTATATGTTCACACAGAAAATTGTGAGTAAATCGCATTTGAACAAAGGTCACTACACGAATTCCGCCGAGTTTCCACCCGAATCTAACACGTATTGGCTATGACGTAATTTTTCAGACTGCTTTTCGCCCCTTAAACGACCTTTTTTTCCCTTGAAAATTTGCAGTGACATGCCGAGTTCCAATACGCAGGGCACCTCTTGGCCGGATTTTTAAAATTGGTCAAGGGGGCCATTTAAGACGCCATTTTGTCCTATAAATCTATTTTACATCACGTGTTTCGATAGGATTATCATAGAAAAAAGGAAAGTGGTTTACAATAACAACCATGAAATTTTCTTTCTAATGATACCAAATACGGCCCATAAAGAGACATAAAGAGAGAGAGAAAAATCAATTTAACTCCGGTCATAATACAGATACTGTACGTTTTCCGTCCATGCATTACACGCATTGTATATGGGGCATATCGGGTTCACGCTATTGGCCCCCAGAACGATCTTGATTGCAATGACGAACATGCACCAAATCCCATTGGTTTTTGCACGCAGTGCTTGCGAGCCCTTTCTAGGTTCTTTCCTCTATCCCAATTTCTTTCAAACTTCGTAGGCATAGTCACTACCATCCCATCAAGGTCACTGTTGAGGCCTTTCTTTCGCCCTACCTATCTCCAATATTACAGAAGGTACAGACTTCGTACAAATTACTCTGGATAGTCCGAGAGAAGCTCTTTCGTTTGACACGTAGAAACATGGCGTCATTGCACGCACATCGTTGTGACACGATTGCATTTCTAGTTCAACTTATTCCCCTTCTGGCAAACAAATATATTTGTACTGTTTTCTAAGCATTATATCCAAAACTAGTTTTAATGAGATTAACATGATATACAGGTTCAAATTTCTTCCCTTTCATTTTCCTTTCCCATTGAAAGAAGTGAAATTAGACCATAGTGGCCCCAGCTCTGTCTCAAAAGGGACTAAATAACCCTTACAATGTTATATCATGTATTTGATATATATCAGGAAATATGCAGCTTTACAGATTAGCAATGAATCATGTAACATTCTCTCTTTTTCAAAGAAAAGTTGAGTCATATCTGTCCTTGTAACACCTTCTGAGGTGTGAGTTTTTATCTTGTACAGGGTGTTGAGAGAGATGTGTCCTATCGATCAAGGATGTTATGAGAAAGAGAGACGAGAGAGAGAGGGATAGAGAGAGAGAGAGAGAGAGAGAGAGAGAGAAGGGGGGGGGCAGAGAGAGAGACAGACAGAGACAGAGAGAAGTAGGCCAGCCCAATGCTTAGCAAGTGAGGATGAAAAGAACAGACAAAACTGTCTTGTGTTTTTTTGTTACCCTTTTCCAGAGCAAAGTAGCTTACACACTTACACATCATCATTCAGGAAAACCGTCTTTTTACCTCCTTACAGGACAGAAAGGACTCACACTCACAGATTTGGAAGCCATTTTGCCCGAAAAACATTTGAACCTCTTTACAAATTCTTAATGTATTGCAAATGCAAAATGTGGAGATGTTATGGAGCCAGAACAAAAACTTCACCCAGGTGGAGGACTGTTAAGGGGATACCATGGGTAAGGACTGCACAAGTGGACCAGGGTTATCTACTGAAGATGGCTACATAGAATACAGCATGCATTCAAAGTAGTCTTCAGGATAGAAAAGAATACATAGAAACAGTGGTGAGGCTGTAACAACAACACAAAAAGGATTAAGTTTGCACAGAATATCTTCACGCAAAGCTTTGCATCTGTAAAAGCGTGCAATTTCCTATGAAGAGTATGCTGGAGTATTTGATGCAATCTAACCATTAAAGCCTCATTCAACCTGTATTGCCTACAGTGCAGTTAATTTGCATGTTATAAAGAACAGCCATGGTATATCGCTTCATATCTAAACCAGCCTTGTACGTTGGAATGAATCTTTCATTGCGAGGTGTTTGCATCTGAAGTGAACCTGATAATACTGCAGAGAATAGTCTGTGACCGGAGAAGGACATAAGTAGGCCTATATGGCTAGTCCTGATAATTTAATACAAATGGGGAATTCAGCTCTTCTGTAAGGCATAAACGAGAGAAGTTGAGGTTGAAGTTGAAGTTTATTTGTTCCACATATATATAAAAACAATTCAGATTCATACAAAATTTATAGTAACAAAACGTAAAGGGTAGATATCTTATATGAAGTATGATGCACAGCTTAGCAAGATATGACAGATGATATGAAAAGAAATCAATGTAAAATGTGAGGATTCTTAATGAAAAGCAAAACTTGTACAAGATTATGCTGCTGGGGCATAGTTTATCACTGTCATTTGTATCTGTCACCTGAAGTTTAAGGGAAGAACCATTAATTAAACCAATCTCTATTTATATACTCAGTACCCTGAAAAGGGTAAAATTAATTAATCAGTCTAGAGTTTCACAGTTTTATCTTCATCCAATGACCAGATTTGGTCCGTAAAATATAATTTGTTATGTGAAACCTAAATCTAACTTAATTTCCTTTGCTTTCAACCACAGCAATCTAGAATTCAGCTTTCACAAGACAGTCTCATCGCCCTGTTAAGTTTACTCTCTTCATGGTAATAATGATGATCTCACCCAAAGAAGTATCTTGTAACCCCTACAGGTCATTTGGAAGTGGTTACCCCTTCACAATCCTACTTGAATGCTGAAGTTCACCCTTGCAGCCATATGGTATGACCACACGACTTCCCCCTTCAAAACTAAGGAGTTACCAGACCATCAAACCCTGCACAACACTGCTACAGGAAGACCCATATATAGTCCTCTGTATCCCACTGCCCTGGATAAATACACAATGCTCTATAAATGCCTCCTTACATTAGCGATGACTATACAGGAGTACTGCTGCATCACATTCACAGTCTCCAAGACTTTAAAAAAGTTTCTAAACTCTTTGTTGGCTAAATTGAATAGCCTTCTGAAGTTTTTGAAAATACCTTGATGAAATCAAGGAAGAACTTTCAATTGATACAGCACAAATAATATAATCTGAGGTGGTTGTAAATATTTATACGTTCACCAAGTCCCATTACTAGGAATAACCATCTGTTCCTGTTAATTCTGAATTCTTCTTAAAACTTCTAATTTCCAAATTTGGATGAGTCTTCAAAGAGAACTACTGAAGACCTTCTTTGTAGGAAATGGGGAATTAGGTCTGTCCACTCTTTCCTCTCACAAACACCACTGGGAGACAGGTTTCAACCAGGCGGGTGGAGCGATAGAATGAGCGGGCTGGAGGGGTGGCCCAAGGGTGGTGTTTGCAGAGAGTCCTGTAAACCATCAGTCTGTTTAATAGAGAAGGGTTAACCATCCAGGGGGAGCTGAGAGGATGTGGCTAGTTAAGGGTTGCTGTCATTAGACCATCTCCTTCTTGCCCACTCCCCCAGGAATAGAGGAGATCTAGAAGGTTAAGGACCTTGTGCTATCTGAACTCTAACATTACTCATTAACCAATGATGATGATGATTATGAGTGGACTCGTTCATGACTCCTAAATGCTGTTTATCATTGTTGTAGTACCTTGTAGTAATTGGCAAGTGATAGAATTAGATTACAAATTTGTAGCCAAGGTATATCTGGACAGATAGTATGCAATTATGATATACAATGATCGTACACCTGAAAAAGAATCAACAAGATGTTTGCTACATCAAGCAGAAAAGTTTGAATAGCACTATCGATCATAATACCAGTCAAATGCACATATTAATGTTTCTTTTCTTTTAAAGTGAAGTGTATAAACTCTTACATTTGAAATGGATGTGTCAGAAACGTGACTTCACTTCAACAAGAACACTTACTTTGGAACAGAGTAACTTTCTGGCACAATAGTGCATTGTCCTGAGTTTCATTATCTTCTCACCCAGATCACTGAGATCAGTATCCTAAAATACAGCTGACAATAACCCTTTTCTGAATCGATCTCACCATGGAATTAACAATGTATCGACTTCACCATCTGCATCCTGACTCAGATCCTAAAGCTAGACCAGACATGGCACCTCATACTGCTCGGTTTCAGAGAGGAAGGTTCCACCCAACAACCTCTGGTTTCAAATGGTGAGTGTACAGACACTCTACCTGCCTGCTGAAGGTCCACTGTTATACTGAATTACAAGCTCTTGTCAGAACTATACCCACAAAAGAATTATACAATAGGTCTTTTAAGAACTAACACATCTCTCCAAGAATGAATACCCCAGTCCTTTAAAAAGGATTCCACACATGGAGTAACCGTTTTAGTTTCCTGACTCAAAGTTCACTGTAATCACAAAAATACTCAACAAGCCAGTTACCAAATTCTAAAAAATCATCCGAAGGAAAAAAAAAAGACTTTTCACAGTAATACAAATGTTGTTAATTATTATTATTATTATTAATAGCTTGCCCAGGACTTCCTTAAATAGCAAAAATTATTTTATTAGTATGTATGTATATATATATATCGAGAGATTCTATGCTGGCATAAATTACATGTAAATCAACAGTTTGTTTAAAAGAGGATCTGGGAAAATCCTTTCATTAATTTGAATAGTTTAATTATATATATTCAATTAATTTTACCACTAATTGTTTAATCTTTCACCATCTATCATGTAAACATGTTCATAGTCCACTACACTTTCTGTACCTTGCTAGTTGTAATCCGTAGTTGAATGTGCATGCAGTACAAGTACCGTATCAAATTCTATAAAGACATATCGCTCATCAAGCTCATTATACTTGGAGTGTTGTGATCTATGTGGAGGTGATATGAAGCTATTCACAATCATGTATGTGATGAGAGCTATCATTCCACCAGGTACACAACATCAGAGAGAGAGAGAGAGAGTAGATGAACCCTGTTACCCATCCCACTTGCATTCCACTTGGCTGAAAACTAATGCTCCATAAGGAAATAATTAATGGTAGTCTCGCAAGTCGAAAACTAATTCTTAGAAATGAAAGTTAAAGGAAGAAATCATGATATGATGATCCAATAAAGATTTGAGAATTTTTAAAACTGGATCACTATAATATGTATTATTCTAAAGCATCAATATCTTTGAAAAGAATATAAGGTACTTGGCTGACTAATTTAAGTCCACATATAATTTCCAGTCTGTGAGAGCCATTTTGTCATTATATTTGGTAACATAATAGATCTATAGCAAATGACCAAAGAACTTAGACTTACTTAATTATAAAATACAAACCCCATTCTCCTCTCCTACCCCCACCCTCTCATCTGTGACACAGGTTACTGCTTCTTGAGCTGTGAGTCACGTCAGGGTTCATTGATCAGAGCACATAGTGATGACAGGTGATGTCTGATCAGACCCAAAATACCAGAAAAACAATCCCTTAAGAACCACCCAGACAATGACAAGGGTGTCATCAAAAGGTCACTGCCTGCCTTTCAGGTATCATTGATGTTTCATCTGATAGAAAGGAGATTGGAGGAGGGATTATGAGAGCTATCTTCTTTCCCAGAAAGATGTTATTGTCAACATTTGGAAGACGTCAAAAACCTGAAGCCACATGATGATAAACAATGTTAAAATTTAGTTGGTTAAAAAAAACTTTTTGTTCTGTTTTAACTTTTAGAGCAAATTTTGTCTCGTAAGAGCCAAAAGGGAATAAACTCATATCATTCAAAATAGAAATCATGCCCTTCTGACTCTCAGTGGATGAATTTAACTGAAAATGGAAGAATTGTGCTTAAATCCATCTTGAATTGGTTTTATAAGCTATTAAATTTAAAGCAATTGATAGTTTCATACATAAAGGTAGTTTTAAAAAAACATTAATATTCTATGTTGTTTTCTGAATCTGTTATTGAAAATGCATGCAGTGCGAGTAATTACCTACAGATACAGGGACAGAGAAAGTTTAAGGGTGTTCTGTCATGGCACTTAAAGAACCAAAGTAGATTCAACTGTCATTACAAGTTGTCCTTCTAAATGCAAAATCAGCAGCGATGACAATAAAGCACTTAGAGTGACAGATCTGAACGTTTCCAAAACTTGTGGTCTCATTTGCAGAACAAGAATATCGACAGCATCAACTCATATTACCATGGTAAAAGCATCACACCAGCAACATCAAGCTGGGTAACTAGTCACTAAGTAATCTTATGTAGTGGACTTATCCACCGGTTCAATCCACATCAAACTAGTTTAATCCGGATTTGTCCAGCCATAGATGTGAATGGGGGTCATACTAAGTTCACATCTAGAGAAGACTAAGGTAGAATCAAGAGTTTATATTTAAAAGATATTCTCTTAAAGTAAACAGTTAAACTGCATAGATGACTTGGGCAAGCATGAATCTTAAACTAGTTGAATATAATATATTTAAAAGCTTTTGACAAAAAAGATTAATCTTCTTTGTATGTTTTTTTCTGAGTACATTTTATGAAAAAATTAAGGTGAAATTGCCTAATTAAAATAATTTGGATTTGTTTTTATTTCAATATTTTATTTAAGCTGCTGATCTAAAATCTGTGAATTTTCATCACTGACCCAAACTGTAAAATATATTATAGGACTATTACGTTACTCTCTATTCAATTTAGACTGGGTCTTCATCTCACTGCACATGAAACGTGCTGAATTTCCAGGCTCAAAGCACGTTCATCTGACATTATCTTCCTAAACATATTACTGTTTAAAAAATTGGGGAAAAGCCCTGATAACACTTTAGGAAAAGAAAATAGAGTTGCCAAAAGATTATTTAAGAAGATGCCCATCTATCAATCTTGCAAAAAAGGCTCAAGTGGTTCTTAAGTCTAGCTATAAAATGTCACATATTTTCATCTAAAAAATAGATTTGAAGAGGAAAATAGAATTCTTATCAGAGACTCTTCGAAGGACTTGAGAATTATCGTGTATGGGATCACCTGTAGGAAATTGAAAGCAGGAAAGGGTGGTTAAGATTGTGATTACATCTGGCACATGAATGTCAATATCACAGAACATAGTTTCACATGATGCAATGGATTAGGGTTATGCATGGTACCCTGAGAGGGGAGCCATTTACCACGGACCCATAGAGAAGGTGCAGTAGACTACCAAAATTGCAGGGGTCACAGAATCTGGAACTTCCCTGGTCAAAATGGAGTCAGGGAGCCACAGCCAGAATAAAGTAAGTAATATACATTTTTAAAAAGCATTCATTTATTCTCAATGAAACTTTGTAGGTAATGTATTAATATTTGCAAGAATTTCAAAAAGATCTAAGCTAAAATAACAATGTTATGATAATTTTGGTAAAATGTAGCCTTTTGCAAATGGATAGGGCGTTGAATAGCACCACTATTATGTATATGATTTGGAGAAACCTAAAGGACATGTTGGTCAATGTTCATAGATCTCCTGAAAATGCATATCCTTATTATCAGTGTTTGATGTGTTTTGCTTAAGTTGAAATAAATATTTGAATAGCAGAATATTAAAGTGACACAATTGTTATTTCCTTTTAAAACAATACTCAGTTGTCTCTTACAGTAAGATAAAGGGCAAATTATTTGCATCAATAATTTCAAGGAATACTTAATTTTGTTTCTTGTACTTAAATATATTTTAAGATACATATTCACAACATTTGACGAATAAATATCAATCTATAATGTTTCAGTGGTGATTTCACTGAAAGAAATCATGATTTAGAGAATGACCCTTGATGGAAAGGTTTGTTCTGAAATGCAGAAGCGACAGGTATACGCTTATTGCACATGGATGCTATGCAAGGCTCCAACTTTGCAACGTTTTTGGAAAATGGTACCTCTTACAAACTGTCATAACTTTCATGCAGTTGTAATGTAAATCCTCATGAAACTCATACCGCGTTCAGGAGACACTTCTACAGCATTACATACAAAATTTCATTGAGAATAATTGAGTACTTTTTAAGATGTTGCAAATCAAAATCTTGATGCATTTAAAAAAAATTGGAATGGACTAAAATACAAATGACTTCATACTATATAAATATCAAGTGCTGTTACATGTATATACATACACAGACAGACCTGCAGGAATGAAGTGCAATTTCACGCCATTCTGTATCATCTCCGGCTAACTATATTTAACTCTGATGGCAGGATTCCAAACAAAAGGGGAAATGAGAATATTTTGATGAGAGAAATACGTGGAAACTGGATCACATTCTAATGGACCATGATGAGACAAGTGAATCACTGAAAATTCTTAGAGAATGACAAAAAATCACTGAAAATTATAACAGAATGACTCCTGCATTTTGCATGATGATAATCAATTACTAATCAGACAGTCTGTAGAGACATTTGATCCATTGTCAGACAATCTTATGGATCTTGGCCAAATACTGCAATTATTAGAAAGCATTGTGAAATGATAGTCAAGCAAGATGTTCTGGAAACTTTTGAGCAATGTCTTGTAGACTTCTAACTTTTCCATTATTTTGTTCTAATCTACACAAGAGGAAGTGAGCAACTTTCAACCTTGCATATCACAACTTGATATCTCAATCATGAATAAAATATTAATGAAATACTGGATATACCACAAAAGTTTTTTTTCTCTCTCAAATATCACTGACGCAAAACCTGGATTGAGTTATTAACATACCAGAATAGAAATAGTTTGGAAATGATTCATATAGGGGAACAGAAATTTATCTAAAGATTTGATTTCCTTTCATTAAACAGTTATTAGAAAATTTAAGATAAAAAGTGATCGTGCCACTGACAAGCTTGACATAGAAACATTCTTTTGCATTACTCATATCTAAGATTTTATCTCAAGGACACTAAAACTTTAAAGTTAAGAATCTTATTCTTCAACATGTTCATATGCCGAGAAAACACAATTTCTGTAGGAATTACACCAATTTGGACGCTTAACAAGGTGATGACACCAAGAAGATGAACTTGGAGATACTGGCCATCTTAAGGAAGCTGTTAGCAACACATTTAGAGAGGGAGGAAACATCGACAAGGAAGCCAAGACTAAATATGGAAAACAAGTTTGTTCACAAAATCTCCTATATTTCATCAATGTATGATCACTATCTTTCTTGCGTTCCTCCAGCGCCATGACAGAGTTCTTGCAGAAGGGTAAAAGCGGATGAGAGCTATAAATGGGCCGTTCTGATTTCTTCCTCTTCCTTCATCAGATATATATCTTATCTCCTGATTTCCAAGGAGCGGGGGCGATGTATTCTTTTCTTGGCTGTATCAGTAACTTCTTTGATGCAGTATTTCAAGGCTGCTAAAAGGCTAAAAGTAAATCTAAGAGTGTGTTGTCTTTCAGCATAAATTAGGTATTGACACATATATATGTAAAACTGTATAAAACATACAGTTTTCAAACACTTACACTTATATAACGATGGGTCCTTTTAACTTTAGAGCAGGTTTTGACACATCTTTCCATGTGACTTGATTGTGTCCTTTGCTTTCATTTGGAAGATTAATTACATTATAACAAAATATTAACCTTAGTAAAGAGAAGCAGATTCAGTATACATTTCTGTTTGTCTTTGATCAAAACAATAAAACTCCCCCTTTTCTTGTATTTTTGAGAGGAATGAATATCCAATTATGACTTCAAGAGCCGCTAAAAAAATTGTTCAATTCAGGATATAATAGCTTTAAAAATTATGGATGAGTCAAAGATATATAGTTAAATAGAATTAATTCATAAAATAAAACAAAAATAATGTCAAGAGGTTGATCTACTTTCCAAACTCTTACAAACATCATTAAGGCACCACTATCACTTAAATAAAAATCTGCTGTACAGTAAAATCATCCCAGCAGTTCAGATCTGAAACCATGCTGACCTAATTAGTTAAGATAACCGAGTCACATGCTCTCTTTAAGGATTGACCTGGGACTTCCAGAGGTCCACTAGGAGAACTTTCCTACACTTGGCCTATTTCCTGAGTTTGAATGATGTATAGGAGAAGTTTCCATTTAGACAAGGAAGACTATACGCCATTTTGAAAGAGAAGTCTATGGCTACATTGGAAATCAAATTTAGTTTGGAAGTTATACAATGAAACATAATGTGGCAAAACAATGGTTTGTACATCATGTCAAAAGAAAAGTTGTTTAAGAATGGTAATGGTTGGTGCCCCAACCACAAGTTTGTTTTCAAACTTCTTCAGGGGCTTGTATATTTTCATGAATTATTATTGTATAATGTATTTTTATGGTTGAATAATAAATTGAATTGAAATTGAATTGAAATTGAAATGAATCTGTATAACTGGGCAGGGCTTATTGTGAAAGCTTGATGTATAGTAATCATGCTGCATGGGTCGAGATTAGTGATTAACAGGCACAACTTAAACATAATGCAAAGTATCTATTTAAAACAATGCACACATCTCCCAAACTTTTAAATTAAAATAATTTGGATTTGTTTTTATTTCAATATTTTATTTAAGCTGCTGATCTAAAATCTGTGAATTTTCATCACTGACCCAAACTGTAAAATATATTATAGGACTATTACGTTACTCTCTATTCAATTTAGACTGGGTCTTCATCTCACTGCACATGAAACGTGCTGAATTTCCAGGCTCAAAGCACGTTCATCTGACATTATCTTCCTAAACATATTACTGTTTAAAAAATTGGGGAAAAGCCCTGATAACACTTTAGGAAAAGAAAATATAGAGTTGCCAAAAGATTATTTAAGAAGATGCCCATCTATCAATCTTGCAAAAAAGGCTCAAGTGGTTCTTAAGTCTAGCTATAAAATGTCACATATTTTCATCTAAAAAATAGATTTGAAGAGGAAAATAGAATTCTTATCAGAGACTCTTCGAAGGACTTGAGAATTATCGTGTATGGGATCACCTGTAGGAAATTGAAAGCAGGAAAGGGTGGTTAAGATTGTGATTACATCTGGCACATGAATGTCAATATCACAGAACATAGTTTCACATGATGCAATGGATTAGGGTTATGCATGGTACCCTGAGAGGGGAGCCATTTACCACGGACCCATAGAGAAGGTGCAGTAGACTACCAAAATTGCAGGGGTCACAGAATCTGGAACTTCCCTGGTCAAAATGGAGTCAGGGAGCCACAGCCAGAATAAAGTAAGTAATATACATTTTTAAAAAGCATTCATTTATTCTCAATGAAACTTTGTAGGTAATGTATTAATATTTGCAAGAATTTCAAAAAGATCTAAGCTAAAATAACAATGTTATGATAATTTTGGTAAAATGTAGCCTTTTGCAAATGGATAGGGCGTTGAATAGCACCACTATTATGTATATGATTTGGAGAAACCTAAAGGACATGTTGGTCAATGTTCATAGATCTCCTGAAAATGCATATCCTTATTATCAGTGTTTGATGTGTTTTGCTTAAGTTGAAATAAATATTTGAATAGCAGAATATTAAAGTGACACAATTGTTATTTCCTTTTAAAACAATACTCAGTTGTCTCTTACAGTAAGATAAAGGGCAAATTATTTGCATCAATAATTTCAAGGAATACTTAATTTTGTTTCTTGTACTTAAATATATTTTAAGATACATATTCACAACATTTGACGAATAAATATCAATCTATAATGTTTCAGTGGTGATTTCACTGAAAGAAATCATGATTTAGAGAATGACCCTTGATGGAAAGGTTTGTTCTGAAATGCAGAAGCGACAGGTATACGCTTATTGCACATGGATGCTATGCAAGGCTCCAACTTTGCAACGTTTTTGGAAAATGGTACCTCTTACAAACTGTCATAACTTTCATGCAGTTGTAATGTAAATCCTCATGAAACTCATACCGCGTTCAGGAGACACTTCTACAGCATTACATACAAAATTTCATTGAGAATAATTGAGTACTTTTTAAGATGTTGCAAATCAAAATCTTGATGCATTTAAAAAAAATTGGAATGGACTAAAATACAAATGACTTCATACTATATAAATATCAAGTGCTGTTACATGTATATACATACACAGACAGACCTGCAGGAATGAAGTGCAATTTCACGCCATTCTGTATCATCTCCGGCTAACTATATTTAACTCTGATGGCAGGATTCCAAACAAAAGGGGAAATGAGAATATTTTGATGAGAGAAATACGTGGAAACTGGATCACATTCTAATGGACCATGATGAGACAAGTGAATCACTGAAAATTCTTAGAGAATGACAAAAAATCACTGAAAATTATAACAGAATGACTCCTGCATTTTGCATGATGATAATCAATTACTAATCAGACAGTCTGTAGAGACATTTGATCCATTGTCAGACAATCTTATGGATCTTGGCCAAATACTGCAATTATTAGAAAGCATTGTGAAATGATAGTCAAGCAAGATGTTCTGGAAACTTTTGAGCAATGTCTTGTAGACTTCTAACTTTTCCATTATTTTGTTCTAATCTACACAAGAGGAAGTGAGCAACTTTCAACCTTGCATATCACAACTTGATATCTCAATCATGAATAAAATATTAATGAAATACTGGATATACCACAAAAGTTTTTTTTCTCTCTCAAATATCACTGACGCAAAACCTGGATTGAGTTATTAACATACCAGAATAGAAATAGTTTGGAAATGATTCATATAGGGGAACAGAAATTTATCTAAAGATTTGATTTCCTTTCATTAAACAGTTATTAGAAAATTTAAGATAAAAAGTGATCGTGCCACTGACAAGCTTGACATAGAAACATTCTTTTGCATTACTCATATCTAAGATTTTATCTCAAGGACACTAAAACTTTAAAGTTAAGAATCTTATTCTTCAACATGTTCATATGCCGAGAAAACACAATTTCTGTAGGAATTACACCAATTTGGACGCTTAACAAGGTGATGACACCAAGAAGATGAACTTGGAGATACTGGCCATCTTAAGGAAGCTGTTAGCAACACATTTAGAGAGGGAGGAAACATCGACAAGGAAGCCAAGACTAAATATGGAAAACAAGTTTGTTCACAAAATCTCCTATATTTCATCAATGTATGATCACTATCTTTCTTGCGTTCCTCCAGCGCCATGACAGAGTTCTTGCAGAAGGGTAAAAGCGGATGAGAGCTATAAATGGGCCGTTCTGATTTCTTCCTCTTCCTTCATCAGATATATATCTTATCTCCTGATTTCCAAGGAGCGGGGGCGATGTATTCTTTTCTTGGCTGTATCAGTAACTTCTTTGATGCAGTATTTCAAGGCTGCTAAAAGGCTAAAAGTAAATCTAAGAGTGTGTTGTCTTTCAGCATAAATTAGGTATTGACACATATATATGTAAAACTGTATAAAACATACAGTTTTCAAACACTTACACTTATATAACGATGGGTCCTTTTAACTTTAGAGCAGGTTTTGACACATCTTTCCATGTGACTTGATTGTGTCCTTTGCTTTCATTTGGAAGATTAATTACATTATAACAAAATATTAACCTTAGTAAAGAGAAGCAGATTCAGTATACATTTCTGTTTGTCTTTGATCAAAACAATAAAACTCCCCCTTTTCTTGTATTTTTGAGAGGAATGAATATCCAATTATGACTTCAAGAGCCGCTAAAAAAATTGTTCAATTCAGGATATAATAGCTTTAAAAATTATGGATGAGTCAAAGATATATAGTTAAATAGAATTAATTCATAAAATAAAACAAAAATAATGTCAAGAGGTTGATCTACTTTCCAAACTCTTACAAACATCATTAAGGCACCACTATCACTTAAATAAAAATCTGCTGTACAGTAAAATCATCCCAGCAGTTCAGATCTGAAACCATGCTGACCTAATTAGTTAAGATAACCGAGTCACATGCTCTCTTTAAGGATTGACCTGGGACTTCCAGAGGTCCACTAGGAGAACTTTCCTACACTTGGCCTATTTCCTGAGTTTGAATGATGTATAGGAGAAGTTTCCATTTAGACAAGGAAGACTATACGCCATTTTGAAAGAGAAGTCTATGGCTACATTGGAAATCAAATTTAGTTTGGAAGTTATACAATGAAACATAATGTGGCAAAACAATGGTTTGTACATCATGTCAAAAGAAAAGTTGTTTAAGAATGGTAATGGTTGGTGCCCCAACCACAAGTTTGTTTTCAAACTTCTTCAGGGGCTTGTATATTTTCATGAATTATTATTGTATAATGTATTTTTATGGTTGAATAATAAATTGAATTGAAATTGAATTGAAATTGAAATGAATCTGTATAACTGGGCAGGGCTTATTGTGAAAGCTTGATGTATAGTAATCATGCTGCATGGGTCGAGATTAGTGATTAACAGGCACAACTTAAACATAATGCAAAGTATCTATTTAAAACAATGCACACATCTCCCAAACTTTTCTTTCTATGTGTCTTTATATGATGTCTCTTCACATTAAATTCTCATCCCATTTTTCTGCTCTTCTTTGCTTTACAGTTCCTGTATGGGTTTCTTAATAGGTTTCTTTATACAATGTTTCCTCTAGTCTAAAAGAGCCCAGTGACTAAAGTAAGAATGATAGTCACTCCTATCTTGGTTGTATGATCAGATGGAGGGGAAGAGAGAGAAGTGGAGATCTTTACATCCTGGGTGGAAATCAAGGCGTCTTGTTGGATGAAAACACAATGGATATATTCTCACATCTCTATGCAGATGGCCAGTCAGACATATACACCCAATTAGGGTAGCGGGGGTCGTTGAACGAGTCAGGAATCTGGTGCTAATATCATTGCTACAAGAATAGTTTAGAGGGTGATTTATGCATTGAGTTTCAATAGAAAAAGAACTGAACACAAATTCTCATGTCTAGGATTCTTTGTTCTTTTTTTAAACACCACAATGACTCTTTTTTTTTTCTTTCTTCACTCGTTCTTTAAATTCCTTTCAAATTTTTTTGCTGCACATCTGAAATGACACAAGTGCTCCATAGGAGAGTAGAAATATTAATGACCACTCATCACGCTAAACATATAACTACATTCAAATTTACCTCTGTAGGCATACCATATATTGATTTTGCTATAATCTGAGTTTAGTCTCATGTAGAATAAAGCTATTTAGAATTATTAAACATCCTAGATATATGAATGAAATATGATAAAAAGATTAGCAAGCGCCTAAATGACTGACATCTCATATTACATACCTCACTCCATCACAAAACAGAATAAGAATTTAAAAAAAAACAAAGGTGGGAGAGGAGAGGGCTCATATTACATTTGTGGATATGCAGGAGCCGAGTAGATTTAATCACAATACTACAAGGAAATGCCAATTGCTATTGGTCTGCATTTGGTGCTGACAGAGTTAAACCTAAGGAAGCTGAGGCCAGTCTAAGCAATTTGTGATAGGAAAACCTAGACCCATATCTTTGTTATCATTTCAGATTTTCTGGAATTATGATAAAACAATAGTATGAAAACAAGATATGGTTAGTAATTGGTGTTGATTATCATCAGACGATCTCTATACCTTCTTGGTTGATGTAGTTTTCCTGGGCAGAAATCTTGGCGTCTGATGGAAAGATATAAGAAAGTATATGAGCCATTCCAGGAAATTGAGATATTCTTAGGCTAGGGTGGAAAAGTGGGTAGTTTAGGGGGAGGAACAGTGTTTTCCTCTTCAAGATATCCATCGCCCGACAACAGATGATATCTCGACTCTAATTCAAAGGCTTCATATCTTGACTCTGCGTCATCATAGCACATGAGCATGACAGAGCTCAATTTCAGAACAGTAGGCCTACATCCTTGTCACATTAAGCATTCAGGAAAAGAATGAAAGCATCACATCAGGAATATTGAACAGGATTAACATGGATTCTGCCTGAAGTGAGACACTGTCCTCAGAATACTAGCTGTCTAATTAACATCAAGTTATACAATGCTTAATACATGAAAACTCCAATTATAAATCTTATTAATCTTCTCCTTTTCCCATCTGTGACTTCTTGAACCTGATTCTTAGGCATTTAAAAGAATCTCCTCTATTCATTTAAGATTGTTGTAAATCATTCCTTTCTGTTACTTGTTGTCCAGCAGAATGTGTTATTGGCATTTTTAGAAACAGCTCATTCTTATACAATAAGTAATATTCACCTTTATTTGGTAAATTTTTCCTTGCTAAACTCTGCAAGCTTCTTCTTATGACAAGAATATTAATGAGAGAGTCAGTGGTAAATATAATTCATTACGATGGACATAAAACAGGCATGAGAGAGAGAGAGAGAGAGAGAGAGAAGGGTGGAGGGGTACTTCCTCATCAGCCAACTTGGCTACATCATGAAACCCATCGCTATGGTTACTAATCATGATGCTTCCCAATCTCCGGGAAGTGTCTTGTCATGCCCCAGCCAGAGTGTGGATGGGTCATAAACGATTCTCCCAGGTGCTCTGCCGCCGGAACTCATCAAGAAGACCGACCCGAGACCTACTCAAGAACCCTGGATGACTGTAAATAGAACCTCCTTCAGCTGGACATAATAGAATACTTTCGAATGTATCGCTTAGGACATGAGGTAGAGAGGGAGGGAGAGAAAGAGAGAGAGAGAGAGAGAGAGAGAGAGAGGGAGAGAGAGAAATAGGTTATCAAAATATCAACTGAAACTAGATCATATTTATTAGGTTTATCTCTCAACCACTTGGCACAGTAAAGAGAGAAAGTTAATAGGAGGAATTTACTATGTATTTTATTGTCTACTGAAAATATCTAATAAGTACTGTCAATATAAAGCAATGGCCTACAGGTTTCTCTGGACACGTTTACTTGTGGGTAGTCTTGCCAGTATGACATTTAAAGGCAATGCGTAATACAATTGCGATGCAAATAAAAGCATTATGTCACATCATTCATGCATCTCTTCAGCATTCAAATATAAGAATGGCATGAAAGAAATCCTGACTATTCCAGTATTTCCTTGAAGAAAATAAGTATACTGACATCTCTTTAATAAAATCATTTGAGATTAAATTGTACAGTGTATTTCAGAGATTGAATTACTATTCATCATATGATTCAGACATACATCTGTTTCAGAATTTGAGAAATCCTTACTGGGTAGAATAGAAATTCTAGCATTTTTAGCTCTCCTTCTTCCTTTTGAAAATAGGGACTACCTTATAGTGTTTTCTTTGCAACCTCCATACATTGAACATAAAACCTTTAAAAACCAATTTATTTCACTAGAGATAGAATATCAATCACTTGAACTTTATCAAGTCCCCAAACCCTTTTCAATTTGGCACAGGTCCTTTACCTGGATCCTCCAGGTTAGTTTTGTTTTTCATTCCAAATATGGATGTTCATGTTTCCTCTCGATGACAACCATAATAAAAACAATTAATCCAGCCAAAATGATCTTTACACATGACAATTATGATATATCTCTCAAGAGTTTGGTCTAGGATGTATTATCCCCTACAGACATCAGGGGAGCGTTTCACAAAGAATTTATTCAATGACCAATAACAAAAATCAGTGACAAATCTGCTGATAACCAATCAGAAGCAAGGATTTCAGTAGCTTATAACAAAAACTGTCATTTGTCATTGATGACAAGTTTTGTGAAACTCCCCCTGAACCTGTCTTCTATTACAATGGATGATGTCTTCTGATATGCCTACAATGGATGATGAGAGGCCTGGGGTACCTTGGGACCTTATAGACAATCCTCCTGGATCCAGAGGTCTTTTTCCATATCATAGGTAAGCCTTCAGATTAAATTCTGAGGTGGAAATGAGTAGTTATTTACAAGTTCTTAAAACTTAATAAAGTTTTCTGAAGAGGATGAAATTCTACATAGACAAGACGATCGTCCTGGCTCCAGAGGTATCCCTCGAACTCACAGGTCAGCCTTTGTATTAACTAGGTGGAAATAAGGAGCTCCTTTTAAGTTCTCCAGACATTCATGACAGATGGGTACCATATCCATGTCAGGAGAGACATTAGATGTCCCCCTCCCTATTACTGATGTCATCAAGTCATTCACAAAGGATAGAAATACACTGTCATCGTGTCTCATAGGATGGAAGAAGCACTGTCATCATGCCTCATACAATGTGGGTTCCAGACAAGAAAGATGGTTCAAACACAAGTACAAAAGAGGCCCATCCCAACTTTTAAGATGCAGAGGTGCTGTGGACTAGTTGAAACAAAAATCATCAGATCCTGAGTCACAAGGTTCAGGGTTCTCTACTACAGTGCTGATTTTTTTCCCTCCCTTCATTTCATCTACATTTCCCATACTTGACCCAGGTGAAGTAAATGGCTTCAGTAAGAAGAAATTCCCTGAAGGCTTCAGCACCTTATATACAGTGCGTCCCAGAAAAAACGAAACCGAGAAGTATCGATGTTCTATCATAACTTAATCACAACTATAATTAATGAATGATACATATTTGGAAAGCTTAGAGTCTCCTCTTTCATGTGATGCTACTCAGATGATGCATATTTCATGCATGAGTGATTAAAAGCAATTTGAAGGAAGGAAACCAAAAAGACATTTGGCGGGCGGTATCTAAATTTCGAAGAAAAATTCACATTTCTAGAAAGTTGAGTTTCTGCCCTTTCATATGACACCTCAATCAGGAAAAATGAGCCTGGAATGACAAAGTTCTGTTTGTTTGAAAATTAGGCCTATATCAAAGTTATATGTACAGCCCTTTCGGATATGTCATCTTCTATACAAAATGTGTTCATTACTTTCTCCTTTATTTTTGTTCCACTTTTTGTTCCAATTAGTCATGAGATACCTCTCTGAATTGGAAGGTTGTCAAGAGGTCTGGAAGCATGCACTGTCCTCTTGACAGCACACATCAAGGACTAAGGAGGCCTCTTACTGATTTCTTTCTTATGACATTGTCTGTGACATTGTCTGTGACACTGTCGTTGACATTGGCCATGTTTCAGGAATACATGAATACATGTAACTGGGACTAAGAAAAATAATTCATCTATTGGCTGGCGAGGTTTAGAAATTTCTAATTTTCCTTATGTGATTTGATAGTGAAAATTTGCAGCAAGTATAAGCAGCTCTGATGATCATTTAATATGTCATTAATACAGAGAATAACTGAAGTAGTATACACAAATTCTTTGATTTAAAAAAGAAGAAGATGCAGTTGAAAGCAGCTATAAATAAGTATCCATCACTTAATGGTATATGAACTTGTGAAAAGATATAACAGTTGAAAACAAGAATATCAGATGTCATGTCGGCCTGAAATTACCCAGTCGACAGGTGTATACTCCTCTTGGAAGATGTATATATCTACAGCAGACAAGAATTATCAGGCCAGGGCATGTTTGTGGTATCACAAGAATCACTGTCAAGTACTTGTAGCAAGATAGGTTAACACTCTCAATACCATCAATGGCATCACCATGTAGAAAGTCTGCAATATGTTATGGTCATTGTAGCGAGATGGTTAATGTAAGATTGAATGTGTTGTAGATGAACAATGAAACTATCACCTGGAGGGGAGGATAGATGCTAGCAGATGCTGTAGAGAGATGCCATCTCCTACAGGTTGGTTTGGTGGACTCATTGAAAAGTTTCCTGTTTTCTGTGATTGCAAACGCAAACACAAACCCCGGTCCTCTTGGGTTACATCTTTCATAATCATGCTACGCTGAAAGACAATAATGACTCCTCCTCGGCTTACTGCACGCTCAACCAACAATCACACCACCACAACAAATGGCTCCACTAGCTGATACAGGGTATAGCAATGTTACACAAATAACAGGAGAAAGAGAGTACAAGAGTGGTAGGAATGGGAGAAAGAGTGAGAGTGAGAGTGAGAGAGAGAGAGAGAGAGAAAGAAAGAGAGAGAGAAAGAAAGAGAGAGAGAGAGAGAGAGAGAGAGAGAAAGGAAGGGAGAATGGGAAGGGGAGAAGAGAGATAGAGGGAGAGATGGAAAGAGGGGGGAGAAGAGAGAGAGAGAAAAAAACAGTAAACTGCAGCTTATAACTATAAAAGATGTGGCTGTAAGGGAGGGATAAAATATGAGTAAAAAAAAGGTACCGGTAACCATTTAACAAATTTGAAGAAATGAAATAAAAAGAAATGAATAACTGAAAGATTTATAGAGGAGTAACTCCCAAAACACATTCCAATATTTTTACAAAAGTAGGATGCAGTTATATGGGCACAAAAAAGAGCACACCTTAAAGAAGTTTGAAGCCAAAAGGAAGAACTGCAACAACTATTCAAATACATTACCGAACAAGAGAGGGAAAATGAGAAAGTTTGAGAAAGAGAGAGCAGGCAAGAGAGATGGAGAGGCAAATTGAGAACAAGAGGTACAGAGAGAGAAGTAGTAATATTATCTTTTGCAATACTCACTCATCTCCCTGCTCCACATACTCGGTTTTCATCCTAAAACAGCAGAATTTCTTCCCGCATCACTTGGGGAATATCACATGGATGTATCCATCGTGTAACCCAATATTGCAGGCAATTCAATGAAATTGACTCTGCTATTCTTGATATCACATCATGCCTTATCGACTATGCAGGAGATGTTTGCAGTTTAATTTCCCCACTCTTCATCCCGCTCCCGAAGTTATCTTATGACCGATGAATATATATCCAACACAGATCAAACTACAAGTAATCATAGCCCCTAGAATCATTGCTACCATTTATTTCTTTCCCTTTGTTTGGATAGGCCTACTGAAATTTATGGATTGGAATAACTGAAATATCTGAGTATCTGTTATATGTTACTATAACAAAATGAAGAGGTATGAAATTGAAATGAGTTTGATAAATAGTTCTAATCAACACAAAATGCTGCACTTGGGTTTGATATTCATAACTTAATACACTATATTCTGTTTAATCTGGCTTTAAAAAGGAAAGAATTCCAAACATAAGAACAAATCAAATTGATTTATACAGATAGGCATTAGTATAAAATACCGGTACCAATGCCAATTTTTGTATTACTTCCATAATTCGTTACAAACTGTGGGTTTCTTAGGGCCACAAAGCAAAACCATGCAAAGAAACAACAAAAATATCAGTTGACAAATATGTTGAATGGAGAGTTTGAGATGGGTTTACAACTTCCAGTAAATTCATTCATTCTGAAATTAAAGTGTGCTGACGAAAGTCTCAAATAGAAAGCCATCCCCATCAATCATACTGCCAAGTAGGCCTCCAATGATACAACTTGACTATTTCAATGGTGTCCTATATCACCATGGCAACAATGTCTATGATATTTGATGAAAGTCAGCACACTTTGCAATGGTGATGACCGATCTTCTCTATGGATGCACGAGAAACTCAAGCTGGAGGATAAACATGAGCACAAAGCAAGAACGAGCTTGAAAAGTTGACGCTAAGAATCCAACACAAACACTATTCATATGAAACCGGAGAAAGATAGAGGCCGACGGCATGCATGCATTTGCCTACACGTGTATGTTTGACATGGAAAGTGATTTTTTATAGAGAGGACACAATTATGATTGAACTTGGAAATGTAATCTTCTGGTGGCACAGTTTTCTCTCTAATACCAGCACTAAATGATTTCCTCAGGTGATGATGATGTTATGAACATGCTGATAGAGGATACAACACAAACAAGATTAGCCTACAAACTCTCTATGTAACCCAAGCTATATATCAGAGGTTAGACATTTTAAATTATTTTGTTTTACCAAGAGAAACTAGATTTTTAGCTTTAACCGAATATCATTTGCCTGTAAGCACATATCAATCAAAACACCTTCTCAATGACTACACTGGATGTAACTGATTGTGAAAACGTTTCCCAAAAAGCTTTCTAAATGTATTTCACCATGAAGGAAAGTTAGTTACATGGATATTTCTGTTGTGGTCCTGTATACTGGTAGTTTGCAATATCTTCAAACAATACACATTATTATCAGTAAAATTAAAGACACGTCTACCTGCTAATTGACATTTTCTTCATAAGATTGGATATCCTTAAAGTGCTTTTGTTTTGTCTTTTTTGAAAGAACAAAAACTCATGTGATACTCGAAGAAGTAAACACCTTCCATTTGTTCCTAGGAATGTGGAAATTTAGAATTTGATTGAGAGGGAGTGGGAGTTTAATAAGCGATAATAAAATGAGATGATTTGTCATCTTATAATTGCTTTACTGTAAGATGTTTAGAACACCCTTTCTGAGGTACTCAATGAAATAAATGAGAAATCTTTCAAATTGATTTGTTCCTAGGGACAGTGAAATGTCAAATTTGATAAAGAGGGAGTGGGAGTTGAATACACGGAAATGTCTTAAAACTGTTTTACCACAAAATGTGTAAAATATCTCTTTGACAGCACATTAGAAAGAATACAAATCTTGTCCCTTTTGTTACACATAATTCTGAACTCCATGAAACACATACAAGCCTTCAACACTGATTGTTCCTAGGAACATAGACATTTCAAATTAGATTGTGAGGGAGTGGGAGTTGAAGAACAATGAAATGGACGAGGTTGAGAATACGAGGGAGAATTTGGTTGATGGAGTGGAAGAATAACGCCCTGTTTAGACTACTTGAATTCATAATGTGGCTATACAAAAATTTGATAGATATGAGGTATTACAGTTCTGTAGTCTGAATGTTCCATGACAAAACCTGGTATAGTGAAATGACTTTTTAAGTGTCTTTGTTAACCTAAACTCGATAAAGAATAAGGATCCTGTTCTAATCTAATTGTTGTATCATACAAAATCATATAACTGAATTATCATGAGCATGTACTTGTGATTGGATAGCTGTCATGTCACCTGACCTCTTTAAAACTTGTTTCTTTATACTATGTTGTCATCTAGTCTCTACGCTCCTTGTGCTATATGATAAATCTTTATACTTTTCTTTATTCAAGTTTCAAATAAATTTCTTCTAGTCTGAATGAGCTATAAGAAGCACTAGGACAAGATGGAATGCTGGTTTATGGTAAGTGGTGCATCCATCAAGCATATCTGACAAATGACTGATTGTAATTACCACACAGAAAGGAAAGACAAGGGGAAGTACAAGAGTGATGATGGAGAGAGAGAGAAAGAGAGAGAGAGAGAGAGAGAAAAAAAAAGAGAGAGAGAAAGAGAGAGAGAGAAAGAGAGAGAGAAAGAGAGAGAGAAAGAGAGAAAGAAAGAGAGAGAAAGAAAGACAGAGAGAGAAAGGGAGAGACACAGAGAGAGAGAGAGAGACAGAGAGAGAGAGAGAGGGAGAGAGAGCATATAGAATATATATAGAGAGAAGAGAGTATAATTATGATGGAAGGAAAGATAGATTAGACAATGGAGAGGGAATAACTTTGACAAAAGTTATTATGGGGAGATTATGGCTATGGGCAAGGATGAGGGAGAGAGACAAACAGAGAGGCAGAATGACAGATTAGAAACACATCGAGAAAAGGGTGAAACAGAGAATAGCAAGCATCTGCAAAAAGCAAAAGGAACATCAGTTATTAGACACGATGGAGAGTTACATAAGTTTTAATACAAGAATTATACACTGTATCTAAGAAGAGAATAAGGAAAAACATATATAAATAGCTAAATATAATGCAATATAAGTGTTAAAATGTACATGAAATGTTGGCAAGGACAATATGAGAACAATGTTTGTCACAACCTCTATGATATAAATAACATTGAATGAAGGATTAACAGAAAGAAGAAAGAAATGATAAAGACACAAAGGAAGATTAAGTACCTTTAATGATGTTTGTACCCTCAACAATGATTAAGTAACCCATTCTTGTTTTCATGATGTTTGTTCTTTGTAATAATGGCTAGATACAGGAGAACTTCTTGTTGTTAGCATGGTGAAGAATACTCATTATCATTAAAGAGGCAGAAAAGAAAACAAAACTGTGGGGGTAAAACAAAACTTTGAAAATTGTTCAACCACAATGCCTAGCAACGACAAGAGATTTTTTATTCTACACTTGAACAGGCAACCATGTCGTAGCAATAAACATCAATTCTCAATTACAGTGCTGATAAGATTGTCAGTGAATCCGCAAACATATTGCTTCTCCTTTGAGATCAGAAGTAGGATATATTACCATTGTTTTAATCTTGGTATGTGTTTTGAATACTTAAACAAAAAATTGAAAAATGAATATGATTCAGCGGTCAGACTGCCATGTTCAGCATTCTTTCCACAAAAAAAAAATCAATGCATTTCAGACAATTTCTGGATATAAAATTCAAATTTCTGACAAGAATTGTAGTAGAAACCAATATTTTTTCTTCTTTTGATTTTAGGTGTAACGGTCATACAGTGGCAAACTGATTAATTCTATATTAAAATATTAAACTAATAATACAGATTAAAAGAATAAAAATAAAAACAGACAAAATAGAATTCAGTACTGGGAATCATAAAGAGAGAGCTAGAATATATTACTAATATATTAATTTGTTTGCATCATTACATTCCTCATATAATTCAATGGAACTTTTTGACTAATTTATTTTTATTGATTGTAAATTACACAAGCTGTAACATATTCATCGAAAGTAGGTTACAAACTACCTGGTCTTTACTTCAAGTGAAGCATTGCTATACGATTGAATTTCACATGTCCTCTTTTTCACAACTGTCAACTAGCAGATGCCAATCTGTCTTAAAAATACCTTGGAGGGAAAACTAAAAAACAGAAAGAAAAAAATGGAGAGAATTCAATACAAGTGGGGCATTGCCCGGATACCTGTCTATGTTGACGTAGCCCTGCACTGCTGCTGGGCAGCCGACAAACGCCAGCAGATTCAGGCGCTTTTCACCAAACAGTGTGTCAATATTTAGGCATAGCTTGATGGGGAAGTGTCCCTGGGTCGCTGCCCCTCTCTTTCTATTTCTTTTCTTGAGACCGAGGGATATAAATCCTGCCTTAGGTTGCCCGGCAGCATGACGATTCTTTAGCAATCCCATTAAATGTGTTTTTTGCTGAAGGCACACGAGACACGGGAAGTTAGACAAGTGGGTAGCTAGACACGTTACCTTTCCGAAAGCAATTCACGGAAAGGTTAATTGTGAGTAAATGTCACAACATACTCGTAATCACAATCATGAGGGTTTTGTAGCTTAACTTTTATGTTCTTTTAATCAAGCCGACATAAATGTAAAATGGCTTGTAACTATGTAGAAAATTCTGACAAAATTCAACTTAACAAAATCTTCATTATGGGGGAGGATGAGAACCTGAAAATATGTGACTTGGAAAAGGAGTGGCTGATGATGCAGATAAAGAGGGGGTAAACATTTTGCAAAAGACAAAAAGGAAAATCAGGTGGATAGAAACAGTAAGAGAGAGAGAGAGAGAGAGAGAGAGAGAGAGAGAGAGAGAAAGAGAGAGAGAGAGAGAGCAAGAGAACCTCAAACCTTTTCCCTCAAATTCTAGATGTCACTCTGTCAGAGCTGTAAAGTGCATTTACATACTCTTCTTGTAATTCAAGCAGGCTGTAACCTCTACAGTGAAACCCAAGTAAGGGGGAAAGCCGAGAGAAACAGGATATGAAAAGCAAAGAGTTTGCTGATGAAATTTTAATTTTCTCTTCTGAGGTGGAGATTTGATGGTCACTCTCTGTGACCGAATGCCATCCATGTTCTCAAGTGGGCAACCCAAGATGGGGATTGCGCTCAACTGATGAACAGAGTGTGACGTGTAGCTTTTCATCTTATACCGTGCCAAAGTGAGGTGCCCCTGATCATGATTTCAAGGGCCTGGTTTCATGAGGAACGGTTCTTACTTTTCCTCCTTCTACTAATTCTCTCTTCTGATGCTTTGTTGGTCGCGAGTTCTCACAAAGATGAAAGTTTTACATGCCTATTCATGTACAAAAGGTATGTGTGTCAGTATATTTAGCATACAATATTAAATTTGATATGGTATTCTCATCCAACTACAGTTTTGGACCGAGAGAAAGTTAGGATATTCTGGCAAAGTTCACTTTATTGAGATGCTAAACTTGACAAGTGCATCTATATGTGTCAACAAGTTTTAACCCTAAAACCATGGACCTTGCTTAAACCATCCTACAGTGACAATCTAGTACAAGTATGCCACATACTCATAAAATGTGCATAGAAAATCTGCCCTGGTGCAAATTGAGCCTCACTGAATAAAACATTTGAGGTCAGAATGGCTAGAAAGACCAGAGGCCATTTACCATGGTGTGAAATCCTTACTCTGTCAATCAAACAAATAGATCACATAGAAAATGGGGGGGGGGGGGGGTCCAAAAATACATGGAGAAATGGTAATATGAAATGATTCTGGTCTGCATATGATGCTACATAAATTGCCTACTGGTAAATGAGATCTTATACACACACAGAAAAGAAGAAAAAAGTGGACACTTGTAATTAAGATTTTCTAATAAATATTTAATATAAACATTTCTTTTATATATCAAAATAAATTAATCCTCTCATAGATGATAGCGATGGGAATCATAGCATTCATGCATGGGCGAGCAAAGCCATTCAACAATAAACAAGTCTCTGAAAGAAATTGCAAAAAGAAAAAGTAAAATTAAAACAATTGAAGACAAAAAAGATCAGGATAAACTCAAAGGAGAGGCATCTTGACCGTTTTTGTCAAACCATGACATCCAGACGATTTATTTCATGGTATTTCTATGGTATTTCTCTTATTTTACAATTTATTGGAAATGAGAAGGGGCAGGGTGGAGGGGGGGGGGGTGACCCAGAAAGAGGATGAGGAGCTGGTGTTAGAGGTGGTGGAGGATGGCGGAGTCTATCTTGAAGAAACATTGAAAGAAAATAAAGAAAAAAGGAAAGTTAAATGAAGAAGAGAATTTGAAGACCTAGGTAGGTCAATATTGTTCAGGCATGTCCAGAAGAAAATACTACAAATTCAAGGAGATGCCTTGGGGTGAAATAAGATGCTGACCCGAGACACTTGAGGACAGGAGTCACTCTTTCTATGTCATCATTATGCATTCTCTCCACTCTTGGACACTGATAAACCAGTGCTTCAACTAGTTCATTGGAACAATCCTTGATAATTGGCTCCTCTTTGAGAGGACTATAACCAGTGAGATTATTGACATCTCTAGCTAGCATCCATCTTCACGGCAAAAAGACACCCTCAGAAAGACTGCTGGCCAGTGGAGTAGCACTGCAAGTCAGATGATTTAATTCTAAAAAACAGGATGGCTGTTATTCTTTATTGCTCATTATTTCTTTTAAAGACAAGGTAACAACTTCAGAAAATTGGCTGAACATTTAAAAGAAATCGTATCAATCCCTTGTCCAACCCAGATGTAAGGCAGAACAAAGTTCTTTCAAGATGATTTTGTTTCTTGGTATTGGAAGTAAGAGAACCATGCATTAGACAAGGATTACCAGGATGGTTCGTGCAGTTAGTGGAATAGCTAGCCTAAGCAAACTTCAGGAGAGAGTAGCAAAGACATTGCCTTTGGGCTGACATATTGGGTGCTTCTTAAAAAACACTTGGGGAAAACCTCAACAGATACCTTCTCAGTTTCCTTGAAATTTATGCCATTTCTCCAGGCAGAGGATAGGCTACAGTTTCTGATAACTTTGAATTCTGATATCAGCATCTCAATATAAATTACACATCCCTAGAAAGCTGTGGCCAATCTTACAATCAGGGAAAGCAGAATGAAATAAAATAGGAACAGTGACAAAACCATGGTATTTGAATTGCGGGTATGTACATGTACAGACCTTTGGGAGAGGGAAACTGAGTAATATATAATCTACTGGTGCTTTATCTCAAACGAGCCATGTGACTGTATGAAGAAGGAAAAGAATTTAAATTTAAATAAATCACTTTTATAATGATAACAACGAAAAAGAATATTGCATTATTTTCAATCAAACCTACCTACATTTCTAGCATTGCGAAACATTTACAAAAATTGAAAGATAAAACAATGTAAAATAAAACAGGGAGAATAAGAGATAAACCAAGCAGACAACATTAAAAGAGGAGACATTAATTGCACAATGAATGAGAGAGCAACTACTGCAGGTACTGAAGCCAGGTAGAGAGGAAAAAGAAGATTGAGCGGATCGAGTGCAAGATGCAGCCTCCTCAATGAGAGCCTTCCTGTTGCTGATGCATCTTGTCAGCTCCTTCCTCAGTGGCTCTTTGGAGCACAGTGGATGACAACAGAGTACTTAAATACCTAAATTGAGGAGGTCTTTCCTCTTCAGAGTGGTCTATAATAGACGTCAATTGGTATCCCTCACAGCTTCCTCATCAGAATCCAACCAGAGTCAAGATTTGAGAATTAGGACAAATTTACGGTGGCAGCGGTGGGATAAATGGATGGTGGGAGAGTAATTAACTAATCCATTATCCTCCATCGACACTTCCTTCTCACATATTAAAATCCAGCCTGATTCACACCAGGTAGATCATCTTTTATGTCTCCTTTTTTTTATGCAAAGAAATCCCTATTTTATGTACATTGAGCTTGCTTGTCTCCATATGATTAAATGGAAGGCACTGCCAACATGGGCTGTCGAGCGCTGTCAGATATTTATTTACAGTATCATGGCACTGTGGTTTATTCACTTGACTTTCAATCAAAAGACTGGGGGTTTAGGAAGACACCAATCTATGTTTGGAACTCTCTACCCAGGTGTAAATGGGTACATGATGCTTGTCGACTTGGCTATAACAGGTGTAAGGATGTCAAAGTGAAATGAACATCACAGTGTGACATGTACAAGCGCTATATAAGAAGCCATTATTAAATTGGGATGATCAATGTAAGTTCTTCTTGTAGTTTTCTGCACATCTAGGAGATTTGCAAAGAGGGTAAACTTTCTGTAAGAAATCCTTTTCTCCAGGGAAAAGATGTTTAGATGTGATATAACCCACCATCAGCCTTGCACAAAGCTAAAGGAACTTGCCCAATGTTACCATTAGATCACTGTTTTCTTCCGGGAGTGGCCCGTGACGAAGCCCGAATGGACAGATTGTATTCCTGTTAAGATGATTTGATGGATGCAATGGGCTTTAAATCAATTACTAGGCCTAATCCATGCATGGAAATGATACTGAAGGAGCTGATTATTTTGAGAGTCGGGTGGATAGGTGCTTGCCTGCCGTGCGACAGCACCAGGAAATCAGCTCTATTTCATCTCATGGACGTATTCCTGGAATCTGCAGAAGCTTCTGTGACTACCCTTATGGAACAATCACAGTGTTGCCACACTATGTTCACATAGTCAACTATGTGTAAACTATGTGATAACTATGTGTTCACACTGTTGTCACAGTGTGGAGTTTCTGACCATGTGGTTTACCACATAATATCCAATAATCGTTCATATTTAACACAGGGTGACACATATTTACCACAGTGTGGTATGTTACGAACTATGTGTAAACTCTGTGTTCACAGTATTGTCACAGTGTGGGGTTTCATTACCACATAATCGTAAATATTTAACACAGAGTGACACATATTTACCACAGT
The DNA here is from genome assembly GCA_035222895.1 of Strongylocentrotus droebachiensis. Lineage (NCBI taxonomy): Eukaryota > Metazoa > Echinodermata > Echinoidea > Camarodonta > Strongylocentrotidae > Strongylocentrotus > Strongylocentrotus droebachiensis. The sequence continues at coordinate 63,459 of JAVYIG010005932.1, forward strand.
GTGGTATATATTAAACTATGTGTAAACTCTGTGTTCACAGTTTTGTCACAGTGTGGGGTTTCATTACCACATAATCGTAAATATTTAACACAGAGTGACACATATTTACCACAGTGTGGTATATATTAAACTATGTGTAAACTCTGTGTTCACAGTATTCTCACAGTGTGGGGTTTCATTACCACAGAATCGTTAATATTTAACACAGAGTGACACATATTTACCACAGTGTGGTATATATTAAACTATGTGTAAACTTTGTGTTCACAGTATTCTCACAGTGTGGGGTTTCATTACCACAGAATCGTTAATATTTAACACAGAGTGACACATATTTACCACAGTGTGGTATGTATTTAACTATGTGTAAACTCTGTGTTCACAGTATTGTCACAGTGTGGGGTTCAGATCATGTAGGTTACCACTCAGTCGTGCATATTGAACACAGTGTGACACATATTTACCACAGTGTGGTATGTACTTTACTATGTGTATACTCTGTGTTCACAGTATTGTCATTTTGGGGTTTCAGATCATGTAGGTTACCACACAGTCGTGCATATTGAACACACTGACACATATTTACCACAGTGTGGTATGTATTACTCTGTGTTCACAGTATTGTCATTTTGGGTTTACCACATAATATCCACATAGTCGTTTACATTCATCACATAGTGCCACACATATGTGTAAACTGTGTGGACATTATGTGTTCACATTGTTGTCACAGTGTGGAGTTTCAGTCCATGTGGTTTACCACATAATATCCACATAAACTGACATACGTGACACAGAGAACCGCATATTACCACAGTGGTACATGTATTGAACTATGTGTTAACTCTGTGGTCACAGTATTGTCACAGTGTGGGGTTCAGATCATGTGGTTTTCCACATATTAACTGTACATATTTAACACAGAGTGACATACATGTACCACAGTGTGGTATCTACTGAACTATGTGTAAACTGTGTGTTCACAGTATTGTCATAGTATGGGGTCTAAATCATGTGGTTTACCACATAGTCCACATAGTCGTACATATTTAACACAGAATGATACATATGTACCACAATGTGGTATGTACTGAACTATGTGTAAACTCTGTGTTCACAGTATTGTCACAGTGTGGTGTTCAAATCATGTGTTTTACCACATAGTCGTACATATTTAACACAGAATGACACATATTTACCACAGTGTGGTATGTACTGAACTATGTGTAAATTCTGTGTTCACAGTATTGTCACAGTGTGGTGTTCAAATCATGTGTTATACCACATAGTCATACATATTTAGCACAGAGTGACACATATTTACCACAGTGTGGTATGTACTGAACTATGTGTAAACTCTGTGATCACAGTATTTTCACAGTGTGGACTTCAAGTCATGTGGTTTACCACATAGTCGTACATATTTAACACAGTGTGCCACATATTTACCACAATGTGGTATGAATCACTACGTGTTAATTTGCATAATGAATATGGGGTGCGTGCAGATCTATGTTTTTATACAATTTATCTGAATTTAAAGCATATTTCTTAATTACTGATGATTAAGTTATATGCAATTCATTTCAAAAGTACTAGAAAATATAAATTGCCAATTATTAGGACATTTTTTATTACTTTGTGTAAATTACATTCAATTAAACATGAATTAGGGAAATACTAACTATGAACTAAAATATATTCAATAAAATACAAGTATATGGAAAGTTTGGAACACATAAACAATCCTACTTATTATCAATGCCTTTACATTTGAAATTGTAGATGAACCAGTCACGGTTATGCTGTGTTATTTGTTACCACTTGCCAAATTAATTAGTACAATTGCTACTTATAGCGTAAGGTACTAATTAATTTTATCATCTGGTGTTGATGCCACAGTTTACCAGACTATGTGGTGCGTACCACAGTGTGGTAACGCTGTGGTATACTATGTGGTTGATACCACAGTGTGGGCCACATGTAATTTTGGGACATGTGGTATTAAACGCTGTGGTGTACTATGTGGTAGATGCCACATCGTGGGCCACATGTGGTAACGCTGTGGTGTACTATGTGATTGATATCACAGTGTGGGCCACATGTGATTTTGGGACATGTGGTAACGCTGTGGTGTACTATGTGGTTGATACCACAGTGTGGGCCACATGTGATTTTGGGACATGTGGTAACGCTGTGGTGTACTATGTGGTTGGTACCACAGTGTGGGCCACATGTGATTTTGGGACATGTGGTAACGCTGTGGTGTACTATGTGGTTGATACCACAGTGTGGGCCACATGTGATTTTGGGACATGTGGTAACGCTGTGGTGTACTATGTGGTTGGTACCACAGTGTGGGCCACATGTGATTTTGGGACATGTGGTAACGCTGTGGTGTACTATGTGATGCAGTCGATACATCATTACCACACTGTGGTACGCACCACATAGTACACCACAGTGTTACCACATGTCCCAAAATCACAGTGTTACCACACTGTGGTAACACACTGTGTTTGACTATATGGTACACAGTGTGGTTCACTATGTGGTAACACTGTGATTGTTCCATAAGGGTAGTCTCATGTTGAGAGATTTCTGCACGGTTTGCAATATATCAGGTGGATAGGTCATAACATGCATGCATATCGATCTTTGCAGCTAGCAGGATACTCTGAACAATTTCTTCCATATATTCTAACAAAACAAACAAAAAATCAAATAAAAATTTAGTCAAAATCATACATTTCAATGAGTATAGAATTGTGCAAATAGATGATAAACTGTGTGAGCTAGTTGAAAGAATGTCTCTCAAGAGTTAATTACAGTTCACTTTCATTCTTTAATAGGGACTTTTAGATTCGCACGAAGACAATGGGGATTGCTTACGATCGACGTCCTTTTAATGCACTGCCTTGAATGGACGTCACACGTATCAGTCCACTCAAATCTAAAAGTCCCTATTGTGAACTTTGATGACACAGTCAAGAACAGGTGAAAATTCTTATTCTCTTGATCTACGAAGTACAGCTCTGACAGAAGCACATTTCATCGTGATCTATCCTATCCTCTTCTTTCTCAAAATTTAAAATCATTCAGGTGAAAGGAAAAGTCTGGCAGCAGAGACTATACTTTCAAACAAGATAGGAGAAGACTTCCCGTTGGCTGGCTGCTTATGACCCAGCGAGGGCGCCCCGGCCCCTGGTAGAGGTCAGGTTTGGTCTCATGACAGGACAAGTCTTGATCTGGTCAATCAGTGGGCTGGCTATCAACCCTATCATCACAAGATGGGTTCAAAGAATGACAAGCACAAGGACTTTTGCCAATAATTTAAAAAAAGTTAGTATCAGGTACACCATATGAGTTTTCTTTATATCATGTACTAGCAACGATATACTATACTCTTAAAAAAAAAAAAATCCTCTAGATACTATTCCACCACACATATTCTCTTTCACTTTAGACAACGGATTACATATAGGCTTACCTCTCATGGACAACTGTAATACAAAACTACCACACCACATATCTCAAGATATAGCAGGATGCTCAAGATGCTAGCATATTCATTCAAACAAAATGCACATTTTAAACTGGACTAGGCAATACCAATGACATAACAGCATGAGAGAATTTGAAATGGTTTGATTATTGAGATTCCATTCATTCTCCTTTCTTTTTTTCTTTTCAATTTTGCAAAGGTGCAATGAACTTAGTTCAGGAGGTGCAGGGTGTTGGGGGAACTGTACACGCTTACATCCTCGTTTTCTAATAACACACAGTATCTTATAACCAATTAAAAAGAGTCTTTGACCTTTCCTAACCTAGCCTTTTCCCAGAAACAGAGTTCATTCATATTACAATCTTGCATATATATATACCTACTGCTGCTGCATGATTCCCAAAAATCAAAGTGACTTCTTCTGAACCTGATATCCTCTGGGGGCTTTCTGATTTTATATTTTAACATACCATTGATTTTTTACTTTGATTTCATGAAAACAAGGTATCTCACATTCACTGTTTTCTTCAGACGACAACTGCTGAAAGGGAGGCCTGTTTTTCAACAGACAACGCTAGCTTGGAATAGCTTGAGAGCACCTCACGTGACACCCTGAACAGCTAGCCAGCTCTCTCTCGCTCACAAGGCCTGGCGCGTTAACTGTATTGTGTTTCAGCTCCCACTAATTGATCCCCGAAACCGGAGACTTGTGCCTATGATAGGGGATATTTGGCTAATATCAGTCCTGAGTCGGTGTGTTTGACATTTGATCGGCTGGATGTGCTGGTTGGAAAGTAGAGAACCTTATCCTGGTAGTTATAATGTTACTATTTGATACCTTTCCTTCTCCTTTCCTTTTTTCCCCTCTCTTACCTTTCGGGAGGAGGGAAGTTACATGATTACTTTCGTGGGAGCAAGATGGGAAAAAGAATTGTAGGGAAATTCAAAATAGGCCACCTGGGATCTCACTTCTCGCTTGGAAAATTGTCTTCAATCCTTTCTGAAATTTCTTTGAAGGAGATGGAATTACAAGGAAACCCTTTTTGACAGTGCACTAATGTCTGTTTTCGGGCAGAAGAGAATTGATAAATTAAAATATGAAATGTATCACCTATATTCTTAAACCGATCCCTATTTCTGTAGCAGTATTGTGTTATCAAGATATTTGCGTTTTCACAGACATGACTTTATACCTCGATTCATCTGTATATCATATTTTTAATAACAAATATAAAGCCTGATAGATTTTTTAATTCCTTCTTATACAAATTTCATAGATCTAAGTATAAACTTAAGCTACTAATTTTTTTTCTTCAAATGTAATAATTGTAAAATAAAATATTCTTATATGTATGATCATTCCCTGCAAATTTGGTCTTTTGACTTCTAAAATGAATGTTTTTTTTTCTTTTCAAACTGTTGTTTTTACTCCAATAAACTATTCAATCACATAACCTGCAACATATTGCATACACACAGATACACAGAAAATAGCAGAGGAGAGTTTAAATCCAAAGAGATATATATAATTTGAGTGCAGGAATAACAAGGGAATGGAAAGAGAAAATACATGTAAAATTTAAGGTTAGACAGAAAAAATGGCAAAAATAAAGAGAACAAAGGAAGGGCGAATGGAAGAAAGAGAGTAGAGAATGAAGAGAGAAGAGAGGACAGAGTGAGGGGGAGGAGTGGTAAAGATAGAGTGTGAGAGAGAGAGAGAGAGAAAGAGAGAGAGAGAGAAAGAGAGATAGAGAAAGAGAGAGTAAGAGAGAGTGAGAAGGAGAGAGAGAGAGAGAGAGAGAGAAAGAGACAGAGAGAGAGAGAGATAGGCAAAGAGACAAGAGACAGACAGAGAGATCAGGATAGGAGGGGGCTATATCATCATTTATCTATCCAGATGACAGCAGTCCCAGGCAAGTCTCTCCTCAAAACCACTTTAATACTCTTCCTTTCCCTAAGCCTCATCCATCACACTACTTTAATTGTGGACCTCATTACGCTTGTCATTAAAGCCATCAGAATAGCTTTGTGAGCTATGGACCCCCTTCCCTCCTATCAATCAACATGTTCCACTTTACTACTGCTCATCCATTGATATTTCAGAGTATTGATGTCTAATGATAGGCATGAATCTTTGGTTGCGTTTATCTAGGAAATTTTTGGCTAGAATCAGGTTTCTCAAACGTCTTTCAGGCAAATTTAGAAGTAGATAAACGCAAAGCCTTTTTCAAACGTCTTTAGATATGGGCATATCAAAAGACGCAAAAAGGTGCGTTTTGTATGTGACATACAGCCAGAATCACGTTTCTGAGAGGTCGATAAACGCAAAGCTGTTTTGTACGTCACATACAAATAGGACCACACAGGTGTTGTGTACAAGCATGTGTGTGAATTTGACCTCCGAGAAACTGTCTGCTTCCCGGGTCAAAACAGCTGGGCAGACACAAGGCCTTTATTTTGAATCGTGAAGAGTAGATAAACGCGACATCCCGCAAATCACGATCGTATAGTGGGGTATGATAGTGGGGTTCGATAGTGGGGTACGATATGTACATATCTAGTGGCAAGCCTAGATAAACGCGCTCTTTGTCTTCTTGTCAGATATTTGATTAATTTCATCCTCATATCACTCATACAATATTTCAGCATAATGATGGAAAGCCAAAGGAAATTTCTAATATCAATGCCCTCCATTATCATGGTTATTACGATGCTAAATGCTTCTTGTCAAATCATTTTGCTAAATGCTTCTTGTCAATTCCTTTTGCTAAATGCATCGTGTCAAATGCTGAATGGTTCTTGATATGATCTGTCCAAAAAAGGTAGACATTTAAAAAAAAATTGTCACTAAAAAGTTATACCAGACACTTGATATACTAAAAACTGTTATGGATCTTTGTCATCATTCTATTGATCTGTTACCATCCTCTACAATATTTCAAGGATCACTTTCATCATTCCAGAAGATACTTCAGATATCACTATCCAGTTAAAAACATATAAATGTTCATCTTTCTTATGCACAGGCGCGTAGCCAAGGGGGGGGGGGGGGGGGGGGGCACGGGGGGGGGGGGGGGGGGCAAATTTCCAAGATCGGTTGATTTTTTTTAGACCCCTTTTTTTTACCTTGATCGATTACATGTATGTGCCCCCCCAAACATCGAACTCTGGCTACGCGCCTGCTTATGCAACAGTAATTTCACACTGCCACTGTCTGACTTAAATTGAAATGACTTTTGGAACATGTCCTCCTTCTTATTTCACCTCAATGTCGGCGTTGTCATGGAAACACTGGTTTATCTCACCTTCCGTACTCATAAATTACAAGGTTGAAAATAGAAATACATGACCCAAATAAGAACTGACCTTCAAAGCATACCCATTTCATAGTAAAACATTATACAGGTACTTTATAAGTACCTGCAAAATGTTTGAAATTGAAAAGAAACATGAAGTAAACGGGTAAAAAACTTTTCCCTTCTAAGCTTTATCAACATAAATCCAACAATTTCTTCCTTCCCAAATGTTTAATATTTCACAATTAGACTAGGCTTACTGGAGTCTTTTTAGTATGGGCCCTGATAACTTCAAGAACACATTTTATGTATTTTTTACATGACAATAAATTATCTTGAATCTTGAATAATATAACCCTCTCTCTGCTTACAAATCCCAGGTAAACCATAAACAAATCTGTAGGTAAAATCTCTCTTTTTTTTTTCTCCCTGAGGTCCAGACAGGGATATTTCAGGCAAATCTGTGACAGCATCACCCTCTGTTCATCCACTTTCACATTCTCTGTTGCTCACTTTGAATTAACATGAGTCAATATGTGTTGACAAGATTGCTGGTGACAGAAATGTGTTCTGAAACTAAGTTGAGCCTTGGTCAACTTGAGAGGTAATGTTCAGTCACGAAAGGGGGGGGGGGGGGGAGGGTGTTGCCATAGGTAAAGAAGGGAAACTACTGATTTGGGTAACAAATCATGAAGGAAGGGATTGTTTGGTCACTACTGATACATGTTTTCAAGTCTATATGTTGTCTTGGAATAATTAGGGGGGGGGGGGGGCAAACAAAAAATGTTACTGAGGGAGATATTCTACTTTGAATACAAAATCATGAAAGAAGAAGTCATTTCTACAATACTCGTTTGTCTTTTAAAGTCTGAATTTAATTTTGGAATGGGGGAGAGCAAGACAAAAATCCATTGCAAGGGGAAGAATGGGTGAGAAAAGTATCTCTCTATCTTTTTAAGTGTGACTGCAAAGGTAATAGTGGCAGCACAGGTTTGGAATTGGAAAACAAAATAAACAAGACCCATCAAACATCAAACATCAAACTACAATAATTGCCTAATTTTTGTAATATTTGTTATAGTTCTCCCATGCCCTACATAAACAATTGTTGATTTAATGTAATCAATTTATCAATCCTGAATTCATATTATGTACATGAGAGAATTACACAAAAAAAGCTACCTTACTTCACCTTAGAAACCAGAAAGATAGCGTGGAGGGGAGGGGTCTTGGGCACTATAAAACAAGTTGAATCCAATTTTTGTGGAAACTTATATCTAACCTTTCTCGATGGAAAACCACACTACAACTGAACATTTGCTCTGATTGTGAAGACAGAGCATTATATATCAACAGACTTGAATAACAAGAAACTCTTTACAATTATAGTACCGGTACTCTTCATTATTTGCATGCTATAGAGTTCAAGTACAAGAATGAAGCTTGCAAAAGCCTGATATATCTCAAATAAAGGGAGCGAGATTGGCTGAAATCAGACAAGAGCAAAAAGACCGACTTCTATGAAGTAAAATCTATTTTCATAGTTTGGTGACTGATCAGATAATGATTAGATCCAAAGAACTAGTGCTGTGAGTGGATAATAGTGAGAAACTTTAAAAGTAAAAACAAGAAACTTGCTCACAGGGCAGAGAATTTGAGATTACATAGCGGACCTCCCATAAAATAAACCTGGCTAAAGTATAACAAGTATAAAAGTTTATATCGATGAAACAGCGGCAATTCATCAATTTCCTGCTGAGTTAGGGTGAGACCTATCAAAGTACTGTGCTGTACACTACAATATAATACCCCTTTGTTCATCCATATAATGTCATAGTAATTAAGTGTAACAGAATTTAATGTTGCAATGGCATGCTAAATGCAGAATTACATAGTCATGATTTAAGTTTAAATTATGGGATAAGATTTTGAGGGTTTATAGCTTACAACCAATATTTTCATAATCTTGTTAGAGCTTCAATGGTAACTGAAAGTTGGTTGCACAATTAAATTTCCAATTATTCTGATTCTGACAGTCCATGAACATCAGGCAATTTCTTTGTCTTTATGCTGGATGTGCACAGAAACAGAGAAGATTTGTCTTCTCAAATCCGTTACAGATGAGTGCAAGAAAGCGAGGTAGGAGCATCTCTCCTCCCAACTGATTTATATGCCAATCTGGTCACACAGGAAACAAGGCAGACAGCATGAATAAAGAGGAGAAGCGGACATTATAAACAAAAAGAACATTTTATATTTTCTCTCGCTCTCTTCCGATCTATCTTTCCTTCTCTCCAACAATCTTTGTATGAGGTACCTGGATTGTTCAAGGCATTGTCTGTTTCACATCAAACCTGTTAAATACAGAATCATGTAGGGATTTCACTACCATCAGTCTTCTAAAGCCATGTAAAACATGCATAATTCAATGGAATACATTGGATTTTTTTTCCTTCTCGAGTCTGTTGGGAGCCACGGTTTCTGCTGTGGTAAATTACAGTTGTTCAAGCACTATCTTGCAGGAAATATATAGACAGAGGTGGAAAAGGACCAAATAAAGTTGTCTAGTACCTCCTTGGTCTTCTTACTCTCATCAATTCATCGTGAGAATGTTAGAAGTTACATGCAAGGTAAGAACCTTGTTTACATCTCCTCTATGCATATGATCATTTTTAATTCATGTACATGTATCTGAAATCGAATTCCAACATTAAATTGTTCATTTTGAAGTCTAATTCTATTCTACCTGGTCAGGGATTGTCCATGTGGGTGTGTAATAATCACATCTTGCAAAATGAGTTCAATGAAAGGAGGAGTAAACTTCATCATGGTACAGAACAGATAGCTTCTTGACCCATAGATACAAGTAGTTTCAAGAATCAATGAATACAAATTTGTGAAGTTAACATATATATCATCCTACATTGCCTGCAACCAAATCACCATTATAGCCATCGCTATCGGTCCTTTTACATAAAAACAACTTTTTCAATACTAAGCTTCATTCAAAATGTTGATTTGAAGAGAGGGCACATTTTTCATTTTCAATGTTTTCTGCTGAGTCCAAGAAAGGCATTAACTCACATCATTCCTCACAGAATGAGTGCCATTCTGGTTCGAAGCAGTATGTATGATGTTCCAAAAGCACACCTTGGCTTTAGGAAGTGGGTTGGGGGCAGGAGATAAGGTGAGGAAGTGTATGCCTATCTCATCGACCTGAACCTCCTCCCTCTTTCCCCATGACAGATCATCATCATCTTCCCATCTCTCATCACGTACCTGGAGGGATAGCTGGATCGAGGTAGACCTGCCTTATCAACTTTTTCTTAGCAGACAGACGGTAAACTCATGGACCCCATGGAGGAGAAGGAAGATCTGTCATACACCAGGAAGACAGTTTTTTTTTGCTCTTGAAGAAATTTAAAGGCACCGGGAGTCAATCATTTCCTCACAAGAAAGTTTTCTCTTTTATAGAATTATTTCATACTGATTGTGAATTTTTAGAGCACTAATTTTCCTTCCATCACATATAACGGAATCAGCTTTTTGTTCCACTTTCATTTCTCTGTTGCCTAAAGATCCAACTCATAATAGAAAAAGAAAGAGGGAGAGAGAGAGAGAGAGAGAGAGAGAGGGGAGAGAGAGAGAGAGAGGGGGGGGGGGGGAGAGAGACAGAGAGAGACAGAGAGAGAGAAAGTGAGAGAAAGAATACTACTACTACTTCCACTTCTACTCAAATAATAATAATAATATTAATGGCAGTAGAACCTACATGTAGATATAATGTTTCATCCAACTAAAATCTGAAAGAAATCTTTCAACCTGCTCATGGTGAGGTTAAAAAACATTGTACATGGGCTTTAACTGATGACAAGTTCCCAAACCAAGGAAGACAGGTAAGCCCTCTTTTTAATATATAAGAACTGAACCTGATTGACAGTGATGACAGACTGAATAAAAAAGATAAATTGAAAAGTAGGAACACTGTCAGGAACTCCTCATTCAATGAACCTTGAGAAATTTATTCAGTGATGTAATGTTTGGGTAAAAGTCATGAAAAAAGCTTGAAACTCTGCCAAAGGAATGATACAAATGGAGAGTAGACAATAGCCAGGAGAGTTGAAGAAAGGATGAAGTCATTTAATGATTACAGTGCCAGCAATGGTTACATGAGTAAGCAGGGGGTGGGCAGGTATTTTGGAAATGAATCACTCCCAGTTTCAAATTCACCCTTGTTTTAAGCAGTGAATCAATTCCGTAGAAAGGCTAGAGTACATGGATAATGATGTTCAAAATCAAATCTAGATTTTGCTGAAGGTTAAACTATGGAAATGACAAATTTAGGACTACCTAATCCCTCCTGGTGAGTCTTTGAAATTCATATTCAGGAAAAATAAATACAAAAATATGGAAAGAAAACATTTCAGCCCCCCTCCTGTTTCTGAAAACCCAAGGTAATCCCATGGATACTATGTATATCAATTAAAAGTAACTCATAATATTTTGTTTACAAAGCCAACACTTCAGTACTCATATTGCTGGATTACCTTTATCTCAGACTAATTTTTTTCACCAAGCCTTTATCTACCTAAGCATTAGTCACCTACAGTTACCTTCACTGTTAAAACAATTCAGTTGTTATAAGCATGAACGTATTGAATTTTTCCAAACTTAATCCTAGCAAACTTTTTCTGACAAATTCTTGAAACATTACAGGTACTTTCCTGCAGATAGAGCATGTAATAAGTCTTTAACAAGGTGTGGCTGAAACGAGCGAAACTAAAGGTTACTGAATCTCAAGCTCACAGATTATTCTGCTTACTAAACTAGAGCAGAGCCATGCACGAGAACGATAAAAAGACTCCTCGAGGAAACTTGAACAGGAGGGTGAAAGTTATCATATTGCCAAAGTTACTCATCCCCCACACCTGAGCTTTATGAACTCTCTTATACCTGTGAATTGCAATAAGGTGCTCAACCAATTACACAGTAATGCATGAGCTTTGCTTTATAGGTATGTGCAATAGACAAGTCACAGATTATCCTGAGAGAAGCAAATGGTACCTTGGCTGCTGAAGAAAATAATTCACCATAACAAAAATCATGATCCCATCCCCTCATGACTTAATTCTTGTGCGGATTTTCTGACAAACTACCTCCGTATCGTATAACATAATATTCACATTGGAACAATATTTAGCACAAAATTAAGAGAAAGATGGTAATATTACTGGAATATAATAAGCCAGAGTAATAGATACCCCCTTTTCATAACTATCCTTGATCTCTTTCTTTCTGTCAGCTTACTTGAAAAATGAGATAAATGCTTGATGAGTGACAGGAGGGGGTGGGGGATCATAGGGAGGTATTAGACAGCCATATGGAGTAACATGACGCATAATGACATAAATAAACGCAGAGCATGACACGCAGAAATGAATTAGATTGAGGCAAAGTCAACTGCTTTCGTTCAATCTGATGGATGTCATATTCTCTGTTGAATTGAATGATTAGATCCTATAATATTGTTTTTCCTTTTTCTTTTCGGGTCTCTTATGCCCTTCAATTTGGGGATTTAACTATGCCTCTTAAAGTTAAAGTTGCCCTATATATAGAAGAAAATGAAATATACGTACATGTATGAATATTCATTTTTTGGCAATTCCATTCAAACCTCTTCTGATATAATTTTGATTCTAAAATGATTATTATGAAAGATGCTCTCATTCTCACTCACTGTCTGTTACCAAATATCTTCATCTCTCTCTTTGATTACTATAACTCTCTTTATACACATTCATAATTATAATTCCTTCAGTGCATCTCTCCATTCTCCCTCTTTTCTTTCCAGACTCTTCTAACATAACCAGAGTCTGATGAAGTTAACCAATACAAATAAAGTAGTATTTAATTTTCCTGATATTTGGGATCTCAAACTGACTTATCTTTTACACATCACAGGGCCATTGTCGTTCCCTCTGATGAAATTTCTTTTTTTGTGTATATCTCCCTCAGTCACTAGTCACCACCCTCCTTACTCTCATTAAGTCTTGACCTCTGTGTTCCCCCTCCCATAACCATCTTCCTCCCCCATCTCTCATTGATGACTTAAAGGTATTGTGGCACTGAGTGTTCATATCCTGAAAGGAAACCCACTTCTTCCTTTACCCCCTTCCAAAGGTTGTGAAAACAGATTCAACTAACTCTCCTCCTGACCTCAAACAATACCAATCAATGGTTTATGTCAAATCTGAACAAAAAGCTTTCTCTTATCAGTTAATTATCGAAGTTCAGTCTACAGGGGTGAAATTAAGATTTCAGAAAGCAACAGTTGAACTTGAAATCCCTTTTTCATCATATTTAAAAAAAAATTATGTATCCTTTTTTTCTTCTTTGCAATCAGAATTGCCTGTAATATTCAACTGGAGAACCAATAACAGAATGTTCAAACTCATATTTGTTTGTTAATGTTAATGTGGTGTAAAATGCACCTTTCTTTAGTTACAGGATGATCTTAAGCAATATTATGTTCAGAAATGAAAGTTCTGATGAAGCATCACTTGATAAAAAAACAAACAATGGTTCCTGTAAAGTACTTTACATAATGGTCCAGCCAATACTTGGGCTATCATAACCTCAAGCATCATTAATGTGAGTTATAGAGAATTAAATTCTGACATGAAGTCACTCCATAATGAACCCTCCTTGAGAAAAAGAGATTGAGAAGTCTGCACTGTGCGAAGAGTGAAGAGATGCTGATCCCATTCATACCTGTTTGGATGGTTCAGACTAAGTCTGCACTATCCTCTCATCAGCTGTAGATATGAAAGGGGTATTGGCAATAGGGGCAGGGTTGCAACCTGGTTTCAACCTATTTATAAGGGAAATGATCACTAGGAGTCTAATACACACCAGTCTCCTGATATGGATTTCTCTTAATAATTTTCTTTCCAAATGGCCTGATTCGTGTATTTCCTTCAGCTACTACACCTAAAACACCCAATGACTGAGGATTGAGGTTTTCAATGCCGAGTATGAACAGGGTTTCCATGGGCTTATCACCAGTATGAACAGGGTTTCTAAGGGTTAATCACCAGTATGAACAGGGTTTCTAAGGGCTAACCACCATTATGAACAGGGTTAAAGGTAAAGACCAGTATTGGCAACGCCCCAATTTCAAAAAATGAAATGGAAGCTCTCATTACCAATCATGTGAAAGAATATGTTTTGACTAATACATGATGATAAAAAATTTGCCGGGAAACCGCCTACTAATTCATATATTTGGTAAATTTATTTCTCTCATGGTCTGGTGAGAGAGATAGGGTAGTCCCATATACATCTTTCTGTGTATAGTGCTTGTAACTTTACGAAGAATGAGCCAAATTTCTTATCATTTTGATGATTCCAGAACCTTGCAGATGCTAGATGCTAGATGATCGACCTTTTCTGATCAATTCCACAACGTTTCTTTCACAATGCAGTCGCATGACCATTACTGGTCTTTACCTTTAAACCTAGTCCAGCCTCTGTACCGTTTTCGTTTAGCGCACCCAATCAGCTGATAAAATAACACACCCTCAACGTTGAAAGTAGACCTAGCCATTCCTCTAGTTCGTGTGGACGGAAATTTGGGGATTGCGCGATCAGTGGAGAGACCGCGATGTGTGTGGGGGATAAAAAGAACGAACGGACTAAATCTGGACTGGGTTAAACCTGGATACAACCTTTTATGGGGGAATGACCACTGATACCTATCAGTGTCTTTCTTCCTTTATATAAGCCAAGAAATCTAGGATTGGGGAAACAATAACAGATCAGTAGCGTGAGATAAAGGGTAGACCAGAAGGAAAGGGCCCTTAAAAAGGTTTAAGTTTACTCAAGAATAACATGTTTGCTTTTAAAACACCCACAAGGGTTTTATCGAGTCATGTTCCCTTGTAGATTAACATCATGGTAAAATTATATCGCTAATTTCACAAGGGTTCTCACATGTATGAAGCCAGAAGGAAAAAAGTATAAACCTTGCTCAGATACGACACGGTTTACGCCAGAGAGTGTGTTCTAACCATCTAGGCTTCTATCTAAGAACTTAGTATTCATTATAAAAATACAAAGTTTTAATTGCCTACCTATACCCCTTGTAAAGAATGTCAATATATCACTCACAATTCATTAAGTCAATTAGAAAAAGTTCTAAATATTGTGACATTACATTCTGCACAGGTTCAAATTGAACCTTTCAAATCTTCTCCTAGACTGATTAGAGTATACAGTGGTTTCAAATTCACAATACTGATTTCCATTTTTTTCCTGACTAATATAATTGAAACAATAAATTAGTTAGGACTTAATTGTTCTAAACATATATTCTGAATACAGAATCAAATGTGTTATGTGTAAGATTTGATTGTGGATTATGAACAAGCAATTGAAATAGGTACACAGTTAATACTACCGATTTAGATACCGGTGGAGCACTTTATAACTCTGTCCTTTTATAGTAAAAACCAAATTGTGACGTAAATGAATACTCTCTCGATCAATCAATCAATCTTTTGGGTTAAGCAAATTATAGTAAGGGTCACAGAACTGTCACTTCCTTCACCATTGAAAGTTCACTTCTGAATCATTCCATTTTAATAAGGTCATTGCTTATTCCCTTAATACTTTTGATACAACCTGCACATGAGCAGATAGATAGCCCTACCTGTTCCCCTTTCATTCACCTACAAACCCCAAGATTCCACCCTTTCCCTCTCCCTCTGCCTCACTTGTGGTTTTCCAAATTTAGGCTTGTCTTTTTCTATCTCCTTCTCTTTTGAATAAAAAAGAAGTGGGGTAGAACGGTTTGATAATCTGACCGACCTGTCCTTCAGGAGAGCTGAATTTTAACTTAAAATTAACTCTGTAAAGTGACAGAGTCACGAATGGTAATCTCTGAATGTGGTTTGAGAGGCGAAGCACAAGGAAACTGTCACACAGTGACACTACAGTAAATGAATGTTCAATTCTTCTGGTTGTCTCACATCAGGCATAACCCTTGAGGATCTATAGGCCAACATTGAGGGAAGTTGTTAGACAGAAGTATTTCTTTCCCCTCCTCCCACAGTTAATGTTATCCCCTGTAAGCAACAGGTTGTACAATTTATCAAAAGAAAAAGATTCACTTAGAGCATGAAATTACATGCAGCATTTGCTTAGTCAGGGCTTTATTTCATTTACAACAAAATGGAACATCTGACATAGTGATATGTTCCACATTGAACACAGAAGGCAGATCATCCAAAAGCAGAGATATAAGTGAGCGCATAGACAAAAAGTGCAAGATCTCTTATACACCTTATCTACCTGAAATCTATTCCCCTCTTATGTTTCCAAAGGCCTCCGATCTTGCCCCACAATGCCTCAAATAAATCTCCCTATTCTCATCAATGATGCCCAGGCCACACCCCATGAAATCTTATCAGCTTGCCAGAGAAGACTTGAGTTGCCGTCGACGACCAAGATAACAAGTGCTAAATGGAGGCTGACATTCAGCATGCCAGAGGGACCCCACCCTAGATAACATCTTGTATTCACCTCAAATCTTGGCTTCTGATTGATGCAACTTAGTCTACGAGCCAGACACTTTCAGTTTGACTATTTCATTTACATTTTGTTCACTCCATCGTTGATGTATCATCACTGTTCAATGAATTTACCTCTGATTCCATTAGTGGAGCCAAACATATGAACAGGAACTCTTTTACAATAATTATATATATACATATGTAAAGAGAGACCCCATCAATATTTATGCACTGATATTCACTCCCTCTCCCCAAGCCCCCAACCCACTCAAAAAAGAGGAAAGTTTAACAAAGGTGCAATACATACATTTCCGAACATTTTTAGTTCCAAACCCACGTGAAAAGATTATAGTGGAGCCTACCACTTAGATCTAATTACTTTCAGTAATTAAAATTTCAAAATAAAGGAATAACACGTCTGAGCAAAATTGTACCTCTCTTTAAATGCAGGGTGGCTGGAAAACACAGAATGCAGGAGATGAGATAAAAACCTATCTTTGGAACAAAGGATGATCACAACTCTCTTAATAGCAAGGATGCACATCACATGTTGTGGTTAATTGGTGAGGAAGGCCTTAAATTATTACGATGTACTTAATCAATTACAGCAGATCATGCTGATATGACGTGTCTAGACAGATCAAGTACAGCTTCCTACCATTGCTGCAATACCTGCAAACAGTTTTTTCCGGAATCTTTTTATAAAAGTTTAATTGTTTTCTTGGAAAAACACAATCAAAACTTTGAGCATGCATCAAGACTATAATCCAAAGGTGTGATAGATATCAAAATATGTGAAAATTCATTTGAATTTATTTACACCTTTTAGGTGTTTCCTAAAAGATAGAAAATGAAGTGAATTTGTTGTTGACCCATCTCAAGAAATGTAATCTGAGAATCCTTAAAAACAAAATGACCAAAAGGACTGTAAATGAACAGTTATGATGATGCAAAGACTAGAACTAATTCAGACCATAAATGGCCATCCACCTGGTCTGACTTCCTCTGTCGCTAACGCCCAAAGCCAGAGTTCCAGGATCTCCAATCTCACAGTGAAACAGACAAGCAGACCATGAAATGAGTACCTTGCGAGCGATGTTATACTCTGTGGCCCTTCCAAAAATAGACAAGTCAGAAGGATTTGGGAACTTGCGATGGTGAAGCCAAGCCTAACTTCATCTGACAGCACACTGCTAGTCAGGCCCTCTAGAGTCATGGTAGTCTCATCAAGGGAGACTCTATCTGTCACACTCTTATCCAGATTGCATGGGTTAGCCATAAGCATAGTTGTGTAGTCTACAGCCGCAGACACTGAATTGTTCTGGCTGATCTTAAAAGATCATAATCATAAAAACACATCCTATCTGGCACAAAGCAAGATGAGGCTTGAGTTTGGGCTGACTTGGGACTCTAGCTAGAAATGTGCCTCCTTTTACCAACCATAGAGCTTGTAAAGGAATATGATTACCTTTTCAATATCTATGAGAATGCAGAATTACCATGGTTCCCTGGAGTTGTGTGAGATAATCATTGTCCATATTCACAGTGGGAATATAATTCCAGTGGATTCATGATCTCAATCAAATCAAGGCCAATTCTTTGTTCTCTAGGGCTGGTTGGTCTAAAGTTAGGGCACTTAAGCAGAAAAAAAATTGGGGCACAGTGCTTCAGAAGTGCCCTAAAATTGTGGCCTGGTATCAATGAGGTATATGTTTTCTAGGCTTTGAATGTTAGAGATGGCAGGTTCATATCCTACTGGTTCCAAGACCTTCCTAAATTGTTTTTAATTACAAGTTAAGCATGTGATCTTTATTTAATGGGTGCAAGCCATATATTCTTAATTTTGGTAGATAGCATTTATGTAAAAAAATATCAAATACAGGGGGTGGGGGGGGGGGGGGTAAGTAACATGACATTACTAATGGAAGGTCAAATGAAGATAAAAATCAGAAATACTGAGGTAACATGGGAACATCTTGGAAGGTCAATTCTAGATAAAATCAGGTCACCTGAGCATCTCAGGATGTGAGATTTCTTTGCTTGTCTTTATCTTTGGGGGAGGGTTTGAGTCCCTCCCTGTTCTCACATGGACTTCCTGGCCCATCAGGTGTTCAGGATAGGTAGCTGTTATCACCCGATGTGACCCACCTCTTCTTCTCACCGCAAACAATGCCAGGAAAAATAGGCTGCATCCTGACAGCTAGAGACTACCCAACCTCTCCAAACAATAAGAATTGGATGTATTTATAACTGGATTTAGAGAATGTCTTATGATGCTGTTACAAGTGACATTGCACAATATTCGGACTAAAACTCATATCTGCACGTCTCCATTGCCATGTTGCAGTAGACTCTGACCTGATAGGGGGGAGGGGGGATATTTAAAACTGCATTTACACACATAAAAAGAACAAGGATTTTAAGTTTTTTGGTCATCTATCAATAAATTAGTTGCAATTCAGAGTCCTCTCTTATATCTGAAGTTTGAACTTGCTCTGCCGCTAATCAGTAGTTGTAAAACATTTGTCACAAAACTAAATATAGCTGCATAGTCTCATGAATTTGATAATCAAGTAGAATATGTACTTGATATGAACCATCGCTTCACAATATGCTGCTTCAATATTAAATTCAATCCATGGTTTAGCTTGTTCAAACTTGGGTGGTGGTGGGGGGGGGGGTGGTGGTGGGGGGGGGGGGTGTCAACTCCTGTCTGTCATCGCCACCGCTAAAGGATGAAACCAAGTCACATGACCAGGCAGCATAGCCAGGGAGGAAGAAGAGAAAGCCGGGGTCAAACGGGATAGGAAGGCATGAGTCAGAAGGTAAATTTACCGTTCTAATGACAGACTTGACAAGCTGAACAATCGCTTCACCAAACAGCAACAGGTTGCAGTGCGTGTGTCTGTGTGCTTTGAGGTACCTGTCATCCTGTACAAGGCACACCTTGGCGGGTACAGGTTGTGATGGCATTCATGGACAATGATCGTGTTCATGTAGCCTATATGTTTACTGCAGTTGATTTTCTTGGTCATATCTACCTATAGATTCTATAATAAGTCATTTTCATAGATAGTCTCTGCCAAGAGGCTGTATGTACGCTCAGGTAATAACTGTTCTTCAAGTCCATTGCCTATATTTCTCAAACCCTTCACTTCAAACCTGGACCAAATTATATATAACTTTAACACTAACCTTTAACTTATCCTAAAACCCAATTGCAAGGAGAACTCTTTTACTTTGACAAAATAAAGCCGAGAGCAATCATCGGATCACTCTGCCAAGAACAAAAAGGGCATTATTATAGTGCAAGACTATACATGAATTTACGCCTTTCTTGCTCTCAGCAGCCCATATTGTCAATATTTTGTGAGGCTTTGGAGTGAAAAGTGGAGGAAGCACAATTTTGTACACCTGCTTTCTCTGAATTGGGAAAGTAGGAAGCCAATTTGACCGATTCCTTCAAAAGATTAAGGTTATTATATCATGCATCCCCCCACCCCCACTGGAATTGGACTTGGGGGACCCTCTCAGAATGACTAGAATAATTATCTGTCATGAGAGAAGAGCTTTAAAAAGAGAGAATTTCTCCTGGGTTTGAAAAGGCCAGGGTCAATATGATTCTTTTTAAAAGAACACTTCCTTACAGTCGATGAATCAACAAAATGACAAGGTTAGATAACAAATAATGAATGTGTTCCTTTATGCAGAGAAATAACAGTTGTGCTAACTTGCTAGTTGGATCGTTTACAAATGTCTGTCCAGCAATGGTCTTGTTGAGGGGTAATCATTCATCATATTTAATCCCATACTTGATTAAACTAATTTCTGAATTATTGAGAGAAAAGAGAGGGGGAAGTGGAAGTGAGTCAAAGACAGAGAGTGCATGGAAGATAAAGAAAAGGCTTGCCAAGATATTCTATTTAACAGGAAATAACCTGCTACCACTGTGTCCACCTGGTGTATATGATATTGATAAAATGATTCATATTTGGCTCCACAATTAGAACAAATCCAGAAAACATTCAAAAATTACACTATTCACCCTATTCACTTTTGATAAAAGGACTTATGAACAATAACTTTTTATTTTCACAAAAGAGTAATCATGTACAGCAACCAGTCAAAGTCTATAATACTTCCCATACTCATTTATAATACTCTATTGTGAGCCAGAAGAGATTTAACTCTCTGTTAGAGGGTATAACTTATTAAACACAAGTAGAATGACAAGAATAACATTTAGACACCATGTCCACCTCTGCATGACCCCTTTAAAAACCAGGAAGCGGTATCATGACCTGGCTGCAACATTTTGGACTGTCTCAAGAAACGACAGGAAATGGCAATTTGGTCGCAGCAAAAGCAGCTGTGTCATCATCATCATCACCATCCTCGGGCATGAATGCAAAGCGTCAGGTGACTCAGGATTGACCAATGGCATGCAGCCAGCCAGCGGACTGACCAATTTTATTTATGGTCTATCGCAGAGAGAGGAAGCTATGACTTGACAACTCATGTCATAAGAGTTACAGTGGTGCGGGTGAAGACACTCAAAGGAAACAGACATAAGAGTCAGAAAGAAATAGGCTGAAATTGTCCATTCTAACTCGGTTTCTAACCAATTGGTTTATGAGCTCCATGAACAACCGACTGCTTGGTACTCCTCCCTTTCACCTCAAGGTATCTAGATTTGACTTTCACTGCATTGGTCATCTCCTTCTCTTAAATGTCCCCACACTGCACTCAAGGAGTTAAGGTTTTATATTCCATTGGGAAACCACTCTCATCCTTCAACATGTCTAAATTCAGAATCTATGACATTTGTTGCCTAAATTAAATCACTAAGTCATGGTATTAGTCACTTGTGACAATTTACAGACATATTACCAGAAACCACCAAGGATAACTTCGACACTACATAAGCCAAATTTTTTCCCTTCAAAGATAAGAAGAGTAGTCTCTGAAGATGTCTGGAAAGTGGAAGACCAGAAAACTTGAGGCATGTGTGGTAATCAAAGAAATCTCCCAACTCCAGCTATTATCCAAATGTGCAAGCTGAATATAATTTCAATTAAGCCTAAAAACTACTGAATTGAATAAATGTATCCCTAATACATTCAAGGGTCTGCATATCAAGACTACAGACCTATACAGTCCAGTGCACTGATTGGTTGGAAGTTAGTAGGCAGGGGTTACTCAAAACTAAACTGAATACGTGTATCCCTAAGACATTATAGGGTCTGCACATCAAGACTACAGACCTATACAGTCCAGTGCACTGATTGGTTGGAAGTTTGGTAGGCAGGGGTCACTCAAAACTAAACTGAATACACATACCCCTAAGACATTATAGGGTCTGCACATCAAGACTACTGGTCTAAACAGTCCAGCGCACTGATTGGTTGGAAGTTTGTTAGGCAGGGGTCACTCATAGGGCAAGCCCACTGCATGCTGGGATCATTATATACCACTGAGTCATCATGCACAGGATCCAGATCAATGCATGTACTACAAGAAGGACACCACTGGGCTCACTCAGCTCGCTCAGCTCAGAGACTGTTGAAGGATAAGAGGTGGGAGTGGATATGAAACAAGGAAGCAATACAGGTGAAAATGAAAGTTATAGTCTTAGGGTAGGCTACTTCAAACCAGACATTATGACATTCAAATAAAAGAATGTGCAATAAAAACAAATAGTAAGAGGAAGCCACGTTGGTAGCACTTCTCAACTTTTATGCATGTTTAAAAAAGGTATTGGATTAAAAAAAGGGTTTCTTTTCTTAGAGAGCAATCATTTTCATTCTAAAATAGGAACATATTTTCATGATATGCACAAAATATGAAAAAGTATTTACAGCATTTTGCCAAAATAGGGTACATTTTTGTAAATGTTTTATCTATAAGCCAAGAATACAGTTTGTACAAAGCCTATATTGTAACTGTTTTCATGCCCCCCCCCCCAAGTCATATTTTGCGGAGAGAATGTTCTTAAAAGTATGCAAAATAAAAGGTGATTTTTTTTCTTTCCTTCTTTCTATTCCCCTTACGATCATGTGCTACACCTCAAATACGATCATGAAGTAACACCACTAGGGAGGAAGCCTTTTGAGGAACTGGAGAGATAGGAAACGAAACTGGTAATGGATTTCACCAGGTGCCATATCACTCTTGCAAATTTGCACTTCTTGAGAGTATCAATGAACAAGTGGTTCAAATTAGCAACAGCTTGGAAGTTTGGGGAAAATGAGGGCAGCTGCCAAAAGTTTGCAACAGTTGACCATAATATCCTGACATGCACCTGGAAAGCATTATATTCACTAAAATATACAAAATACAGAGGATGAGAGGTAATAAGATAACACAAGAGGAGAATATAGAGCAACACAGGATTTCCCATGAAAAACAAACCCGAGAGAAGACACTTGAAATAATGCCAGGATTTGACTTTTTTGTTTAATGTGAAAATGTTGTAGGAGCTGTGACAAGGATTATTTGATTGACATTAGTTTCAAAATGAACATACCTGGGGGGCGTTTCACAAAACTTGTCATCAGTGATAAATGACAGTTTATGTTAATTATAAGCTACTGAAATCCTTGCTTTTGATTGGTTATCAGCAGATTTGTCACTGATTTTTGTCATATGTCATTGAAAAAAGGCTTTGAGAAACGGGCCCCTGAACTGTCTGTCTATCTTTCCTTTCTTTTAAAACTCTGAAAGAACTGAAATTAAGCTGGGTTTGGCTAAGAATTGTCACATTATATACACTCACATGATATCTCATTTACACTCTGAACTGAAATATAAATAAAGGAGTACATGTGTTAGCATGATAAGATTATAGAGGTAAAGCATGTTTTTATTTTCATTTTGTGAACATGTACATCGAGCTGATTTTTATGTCATAAATGGATAGAAGGGTCTATAATGTAGGAAATATCTGAGAAAATGACAGGATATGTTTGTAGTTTCATTTGTGTAGCGTGTAGCAAGTGTGGAACACTTAAACATTAAGTTCAAATACCAAAAATGAATGAAGACTGCTGCAATTATGAGCTTGCATGTGGACTGTTTCTAAGAGAGAGAGTAAGAAAGTATGGTTAGCATTAAACGGGTGCTGCATGTGAGCTCCCAAGTGCGTATTAGAGAAGTATCCAATGTCGAATAAGATAGACCATCGACTCAGATATCATAAAGAAAAGGAGAAACTCAGCTGGCATGGATTAGTCTGCAAACCTGATATCTGAAGAGCTCTTCACAAACAAGTGTATCAAATTGTGATTGGAGGGAAGTGTGGGGGACCGCAGGGTCATTCAAAGTTCCACTTGGCTACTGATTTCCCCAATCAAGATTGAATATCAGTTTGTCTCATTATACCATCTAAATATAGCATGCAGGACATTAGCGATATGACCTAACACTACTCAGATTTCATCCTATCATAGCTTGATACCCTTAGAGAGACTCATCTTCTTCGTTGTCTATCAAGTACCCGGAATACTTGAGTTAAATTAAAACATGTGTCTGAATTGATCATCTGGATTATTCAATGTGGAACAGTTGAAATGAAATCAGAAAACATGTGCCACAAGTAAGGCTGTCGTAAATTTCCTATTTCGACTATTGATATATTCATCATTAGAGGGCCAAGGTCACATAACATGTTAACTATGACTAGTAATTTCACTAATTCATATATTGAC
This sequence comes from Strongylocentrotus droebachiensis, assembly GCA_035222895.1. Classification (NCBI taxonomy): domain Eukaryota; kingdom Metazoa; phylum Echinodermata; class Echinoidea; order Camarodonta; family Strongylocentrotidae; genus Strongylocentrotus; species Strongylocentrotus droebachiensis. Next base: position 87,538 of record JAVYIG010005932.1, read on the forward strand.
CATAATGTTATGTTCAATCTAGATGTGAAACAAAGCATTCACCGTATTCCAGGTTGAAATATCAACAAATTCAGATTTGTTTTAACTTTATAACATTTATTTGGGGGTAAATAGAGGATAAATGAACTATTAAAGACGGATAAACTTTTGTTCATACCCTAAACAATTAACAGAATTGTTGAAATAGTTACCCCCAGAAACCAAGTATTTCATTTTCAATTTTGATTTGCTTTGCAAGTATCTTTTTTGTATTCCCTACTTTATTAAAAGATTATGTTGCAAATGAAATCAGCATGTAATGCATGACAAATACACATCAATGAGTCTGCAGATAAGTTTAACAAAAAGTCATCTTGCCCTAAAGCAAAAATATGGTTACATGGTAATGATCAATGGGAAATTACCTAAGCACCTTATACAAAAGTATTAACACATTTTCAGGGGAAATAGCAGTTGTCATAATCTAATACACATGTGTCAACTTGTTTCCTATATAAAAGTGCATGTATACCAATACATGTTCTATTAATTTGAATTACCGGTATCGTATCCACACTCAGAGAACTTGACAAGGTCAAGAGGAAGGTGTGGCCACAATATGGAAATGTTGGATTATCTCTTATGTAAGATAATACAAACACAGGGAGAGGAATACTAGTGTCACAAACATGCATGTAGCAGGCTTTTGAAATACTTCAAGACGGACAATTAACGAGGATCAGCCCTATCTAAGACACTAGATATTATCAAAATCTGTCTTGCTTTTAAAATACCCCCCAAACAGCACTTTACACAGATCTAGTAACGTCCTTCTTGCTCTTGGCAAGCAGTGCAACAAACTCTTGCACTTATCCGTATTTCACATTGGGGTTATCTCCTTCAAGAATTTTACACAATATTGAATCAAATATATAAACAACTACTTTGAAAAAGTACAAAAGTCCAGCCAATTTTGTGACAGCAAGTCAGTAAATGATCATTGAATCATCAAATTGTCCACATACTCAACTGCATCCCTCCACCAAAAAGAGAGAGGGCAGGAAGAGACAGAGAGAGAAGGGGTGTTCACATATAGACGTTAAATAACGTATTTAAGCGTAGTGGATGCCTCCGCAGCGTAACATAGCCTAACGTGACACACCGTAGCCATCAGTAGTCATCCATGGCTATCTGTAGAAATAACTTGGCCATTAATGTGAGAAAACTGTTCGCAGAGGTTTATCTGTTGGGAATTTTCAAAAGATTACCACGGTAAGGGGCATTTTTATTAAAATAGCAGTAACTTAGTTTAATTTAGTTACACGTAGTTGACTGTAGTAATAACTGTAGCCTACCCTGTAATCATCATAATCCCTGTAGTTGAGCATACTTCAGCTGAGCCTAGTTTATCATAGTTTATCATAGAAAATATTGGGTCACCTTAGTCGTACTTCAATTTACTTTAACCTAATTTTACCAAGTTCACTGTACTTTAACGTACTTATCAGTGGCCTTATTTTAACGTGCTAATATCATGGATCTACTAAGAATGCTTCTACTTGGTCATGTATGTGTGACCCCCCCCCCCCCCAGAAACTAAGACAGAGAGGGAGAGAATGAGATAGAGGGAGAGAATGAGAGAGAGGAGGGAATTGTAAGTGTTGTATACCAAAATGGTAATAAATCCCAAAAGACATGGTAAAAATTAGACTGAATCCATAATGACAGGGTCAAAGGAAGGGCTATAGGACGAGAGGGTAGATATTGTTTGTTTCCCAATATGATTACTCATTATAGTTTATACATGACAGAGATTACTGTAAGTGTAACGCCTTGTTGAGGAGGAAGTATTAGATCATCCATTCATTAAGACACATGGTCAAAACATTTTGCTTTGTCACTATTTCTGATATCTATAATGGGTATCAGTGTTGACCAGGTCCATCCTAATCCAATTTGGGACTTGTTAAAGCACCACCTATCCCCCTCCTTACACACACACTCCATAAACTTCAGCAATGGATGAACCAAAGGACCAAAATCACTAGGACACCTGTATAGGTCTACCCCGGACTACAATTATACTTCATTTCTGGGGTGTAGTTACGAAAAAGGGAGGGAGACAAAGAAATACAGACAGACAGACAGACAGACGGGCAGAGAAATAAATGACTCATCCAAGGATAGGAATGGCCAAATAAATAGGAGAGATAATCCAGAGATTCTCAAATTCCATTGTTTTCTGCTTCAGAGTGGAGCAGGAAATGGCAAGCCCAAAGTATCTTGATCTTGTCAAAGTACTGCCTATGTCTCCATCAAATTAGACATTTACCTACAAACTGATGCATCATTCTGACTTGCCAATGACTGACAATGTTCAGATCCATGGCAGGATGGACATTTGCCATGATCTTAATATATTTCTTAAAAAATGAGAAAAAAATGTGGTTAGCATTCTGTTAATCCATAGTCCTCGTCTCATTCGCTCTTCTTATAATAGATCCATTCTATCACCACTAACCACTAATTCTATCCCTGTCTCATGACAAACCATTCTTATGTCCAGTACATTGGAGAAAGATTAAGAGTCCCATTAAGTGATAGAGAGTGGTGTGAAAAAGGAGTGGATGTGTTGACTCCCATCGAAAAGAAGAAGAAAAGAAGAAGAAAAAAGAGAGAGAAAAGAAAAGAAGAGGGAGGGAAAGAGAAAGAAAAATAGAGAGAACGAAATGGAGAGGGGATGACAACAATTCTCTGTTGATTGCCTTGTTCTCTCCAATTTCATCCATCGTGTAAGACCTGTGCCTGCCCCCCCCCCCTCCACCCCTCAATGTGTGAACCCACAATGCCACTGGTGACAGACAACTGTTCACTATAAAAACAGGTGAAAACAGCTTTTGTTTCTTATAACACAGAATTAAAAGTGGATGATGAGAAAAGGCATGATCTCTAGACAGTTTAATGACTGTCTTGTATAAACAAAAGTAAACTTGATATTAGTCATTGATCAATGTGAAGAGCAATACAAACAGGGTGATCGCATTAGGACAACTTTCATTTTCACAAGTACCACCAATTGTCTTGAACTCTTACACCGCAAACCCAAAGAAAGAGGAAGTGCGAGCTTTCAAGAGAGTCAAAGTGGACAGAAATTAAGAAGGATAAGATTGAAATCAAATCAAATATATATGCACTACAATGTGGTACACTTCTGGGAACTTGAAGGACCTAAGTCATATCCATAGAGTTAATAGCTAACGCCCTTATGAATCTCAGTAGATGATATATAGTGGCTTCCTTGTAGATGAATGCACGCTTACCAAATCTCAAAAGAGAATGAGTTTCAATAGAGTCTGGAGTACAGAGACTCTGCTATGAACTATTAGTATTGGGGAGGGGACTTGTATATGTCAAATAGGGTAGGGGGAGGGGTGATATTCTGGCTGAAGCTTATTTACCACTGGGTTCAATCATAAAGAACTTACTAATTTTTCCTTGAAAATAATATACATTGAACAATACTTGATGTCCCTGAGGTTAAGTTGCATAATATTTCTTATGATATAAAACAATCATTGATCTATAAGAAATCTCCCATATAACTGGATCCAGTTTACTGTTGCTTTATATTTCAAAGCAACCATGGATTTTGTATATTTTGTTTTATATTTCTTCTGATTATGACATGTTTACAAATTAAATTTAAACAAATATAATTGCAAAATCCTCTTTCTCAAAATATGGGTCTACTAGTTACAATTTTGATAATACAATGCTATTCTGACGGAAGCGGTTAGGTCATAACCTATTATCTGTAGTTGCTTTAACCATCTGTACTGTAGATTAGTCTAAATTAATTGTGTTTTCTTCATAAAGCTATGATACTCAGTTAATTACTATGCCACATCACTGAGATATAATACGAGGAAAGAAAGATGACACCATATCATAATCACAAGCCAAAGAAATATAAGACTACTACATGGAACAGAAGAAAATCCAGTATTGCTGGCAAGCATTGTCTGCTACTGTATAGCCTGTTATATCATCTTACCAGCAAAATAAACCATGTAAATAATATCCCTGTAATAATGATATCAAATACAAGGGCATCTCATTTTCATTGTCTAATACATTAAACTGGTAATATGCTACTGCTTTCGATGGCTGAACAATGTATTTTTAAACTCATTTCAAACCCTGCACGCACAGCTTGACATTTTCAGCCTGCTCTTTAGAATACGGAGGATACAAATGAGTATTATGTTATATCACATAATCAAATGTATTCAAGATTCGAAATTTAATACCAAAGATTAATTTCCTTCTAGTCATCAAATGTAAAGATAAACAAAATGAAATATGTATTTACAATGGATGAAGGAGGTGTAATTCCCAGAAAGCACAAGGATTGTAATGGGATCACTAATCTGTCCTAGAGACAAACAAGAGAATACAAAATTATATATTTTTTCTAATGAAAGCTTGATAAGTTTCAGATATTAAACAACAGCTTTCAAAAGGGCCAAAGTAAACTGATACATTGTTTTGATCACAACTATTACATGAAACAGGAGAACTGCAACTGATTATAATACTTTTTACAAAGATTTTTTGCCCCCTCCAAAATGTCTCATTTATATATGTTTATATAACTTACATATATTACATACATACATGTTACATATATATTTATATAAGTATCTGAGGAGTGAGGGAGTATTGCTATGTTTAAGAAGTGCTTCCAAAAGAACCACCCCCTGAAGTGGCTCTCAGGTAAAATTTCAAATTTCCATCTGTGTTTGGATTGATGTTCAGGCCGAGGTTTGGGTAAATCTAACTCTGCCTTGCACGAGGGGAAAAACATCTCACCGCTTCTTAATTTGATTTAGACATTTTGTATGTGTGTAATCAAGGAGGCGTTATTCAATACGTCAAACATTATACATCTGGGAAGAGTAAAGACTCTGTGGTATAAAAGAAGAACCCAATACGCATATCAAGTGATCCCTCTCCTTTGTCCCGTGTTCTTGTTTTTACCTCGTTTCTAATTCATGGGGAGCTGGGAGGCGAAAAGTGATCGGTTCCAAACTACCCCATCCCTCTAGGCCCAACATTGGATCGCCCAAGCCTTGGGATAGTGGAGATTATAGGGTAAGCTCAACTTAATGAGAGTAGAAAAACAAGCGGGTAAAATTTGATGCAACATTATCCGCTCATGTAAGGGATCTAGCAGGATCTTATACCAGACGATGGGTTATAATACCTATTCCAACATCCGTACTGGCTTGTGATTAAAGGTCCTACAACAGATGGGTAGTCTTTGGGGTTTGGTCAAGTTACATACAACATTTCATGCTTAAATGGAGTTCTGGTAGGCACTGAAGAAAGCAATCAAACTTGCAGGGTGATTGAACCCGAGAAAATAAGTTTGAATTTGATTTGAGTTTGAATTAGAATAGAAATTTCTCTAGTTTAAGAGAGATATATTCAGATTAAAATGAAGTAGAACAAGCCTTCTTTTAGATGTTCAATCTTGGATAAATAAAGTTCATAAATAAAAACGTTTAATGTTTCATGACTCATGATGCGCTCTGTCGTGTTCTTCTCGCGTTTAAGAATCTCATTTGGACATGGAGAGAGGAAACAATGTTTCAACTTTGATTAGGCTAAATATTATTATGGGTATACTAGCAACATGGTTATACATCCGTGATATTACTGCAATGGCCATTCAGGTACATTACATTACACTTTTTGAATTATCTCCAACAATTATGTATGTATTATGTGCTATGAATGCCTCTCTACGTGCAGCTACATGTAAGCTGCCTTGCTCAAGGTTACCCCCAAGACAAAATAAAAATGATTTTACAAACCTGGCATATAAATGCTCTTCTGATTCAGACTCCTTTCCCAAGTTAAGATTTCTGCAAAATACAAGAAAGAACAAATTAATACAAATGTAACGTGAGAATGGAGGAAGAGATGCAGAAATATATATTGGTTTGAAATGTCATCAGCACTTTCCTGACCTCATAAATCACAAGTTATTTTTCGAGGAAGCAGCATCCTATTCCGCCAGGGAAGTCAATTTACTTGTATTTCATCAGGTAGTATCGGTAACACTTCCTCCAACTACAGAAACATTCCACATACAAGGTTTCATTAATTAGACTAATGACATACATGATTTCAAGGTTGGGAAATATGTAGGATATAGTTACATGGGCTCATTGGGAGGAGCACCTCGTTACCTAAGAGCTTTTAGTTTGTATGATAATTGCTTTTTATAAAATTCATTTTATGCTATATATAAAAAAATATGATTATGGCATAATCAGTCTTATTCACAGAGTAGGTGAAACATTGCTGGTTCAAACATACTTTAAGAAATGTTTAAGCCATGATACACTATTGATTACCTAACATTAATAATCAAGATTGTTTCATAATTTATTGTAATTGAAGATAAAACGTAAAATTTACATTGATTATTCATGCTGGTTCTCTCTCTCTCTCAATACATTGCACTTTAACAAAATATTCATAAAAACATCTTTAAATTTTACATGAAATAGGTAGACAGTCAATAGTTATGTGTGGTGTCTTATGTTAGATGACTGAAAATATCAATCATGATGTAGGTTATGTTTTAATTGAGCGTTGTAGCTGGAATCGCAGAATTGGAGCCTGTCATCGAAGCAAAGCGAGCAGCACTCGCTTACTACAAGAGTGATCCATCTGTGAAGACACTCACAGCTCTACGAACAGCAAGGATGGATGCCAAACGGGTTGCTAGACGCTGTGCCAACGATTACTGGTTGAGCCTTTGCAAGAGCATCCAACTGGCTGCAGATAACGGCAACACCCGGGGTATGTACGCAGGCATAAAAAAGGTCTTTGGACCAACCATCAAGAAGACATTACAACTCAAAGCATCCACAGGGGAGGTTATCACAGACAAAAAGCTTCAAATGGAAAGATGGATTGAGCACTATCAAGAGCTGTACTCACGGGAGATTGAGGTTAATGAAGCTACCATTGAGAGTATTGAAAGCTTACCTGTCATGGAAGATCTTGATAGTGAACCCTCCTTAGAAGAGCTGAAAAAGGCTGTGAACTTCCTTTCCTCGGGTAAGGCCCCAGGAAAAGGTGGCATACCCTCAGACATAATCAAAGTCGGAAAGGACACAGATCTTCTACGCCATCTCTATGAGCTTCTCTGCCAATGCTGGAAAGAGGGAACGATTCCACATGATATGCTTGATGCTAACATCATTACCTTGTACAAGAACAAAGGGGATCGCAGTGAGTGCAATAACTATCGTGGAATATCCCTCCTAAGCACTGTTGGGAAGACTTTTGCCCGTGTGATCCTGAGCAGACTGCAAACGCTTGCAGCCCGTGTATACCCAGAATCGCAGTGTGGTTTTCGGGCTGGAAGATCAACAATCGATATGATATTCTCCATTCGACAACTGCAGGAGAAAAGCCGGGAGCAGAGACAGCCACTGTTCATTGCCTTCATCGATCTTACAAAGGCCTTTGACCTAGTCAGCAGAAAGATCCTCTTCAATCTGCTACAGAAGATAGGATGTCCACCTACACTGCTTCCATGACGATATGCAGGGCACCATCCAGTATGACGGCTCTACATCGGCCCCCTTCCCAATCAAGGACGGAGTGAAGCAGGGATGTGTGCTTGCTCCCACGCTCTTTGGGATCTTCTTCTCTGTGCTGCTATCACACGCTTTCAGGTCATCTCAAGATGGCGTGTACATACACACACGAAGCGATGGAAAACTGTTTAATCTTGCACGACTTCGGGCGAAGACGAAAGTGAGGAGCATCCTGATTAGAGAGATGCTATTTGCAGATGATGCGGCTTTGGCATCCCAGTCTGAGGAAGCTCTACAGAGGCTGATTAACTGTTTTTCAGAAGCATGTGAAGACTTTGGCCTGACCATCAGCCTAAAGAAAACAAACATCATGGGCCAGGATGTACGCAACGTTCCCGACATCTCCATTGGAAACTACACCCTCCAAGTGGTTGAAAACTTCACCTACCTCGGCTCCGTGATATCCAGCAGCCTCTCCCTCGATCCCGAGCTCAACGTACGTATTGGCAAGGCAGCAACCATGATGGCTAGACTTTCAAAGCGTGCCTGGAAGAACACTTTACTAACTACCAACACAAAAATGAAGATCTACCAGGCCTGTGTGCTCAGCACTCTCCTGTATGGCAGTGAGTCGTGGACCCTGTATGCACGTCAGGACAGGCGCGTAGCCAGGGGGGGGCGGTGGGGGCGGTCGCCCCCCCCCAAAAAAAAAACGCCGGCCAAAAAAAAAAAAAAAAGAGAAAAAAAGAAGAAAGGAAAAGGACGTAGGAAGAAAAAGGATTAAGAGTCGAGAACGGTACAACGAATCGTCTTCTTTCTCTAATAATTTAATGAAACGTCTAAGCTTCCGCGCTTCGCGCGGGAGGGGAGTGCATGGGGGAACTGAATTCAGATAAGGATTAAAAGTCGAGAACGGTACAACAAATCGTCTTCTTTCTCTAATAATTTATGAAACGTCAAAGCTTCGGCTGGAGGGGAGGGGGAGGGGGGGGGGGGAACTGAATTCAGACAAGGATTAAGAGTCGATCGAGAATGGTACAACGAATCTTCTTCTTTCTTTAATAATCTAATAAAACTTCAGAGCTTCCGCGCTACAGCTTCCGCGGAGGAAGGGGAACTTGATACAAAAAAGGGATCAAGAGTCGAGGACGGTACAACGAATCGTCTTCTTTCTCTAATGAAACGTCAAAAGGAACTGAATTTAGATAAGGGTTAAGAGTCGAGAATGGTAGAACGAATCGTCTTCTTTCTTTAATAATCTAATAAAACTTCAGAGCTTCCGCGCTACGCGCGGAGGCAGGGGAACTTGATTCAAACAAAGATTAAGAATCGAGGGCGGTACAGCGAATCGTCTTCTTTCTCTAATGAAACGTCAACAGATACTGAATTTAGATAAGGATTAAGAGTCGAGAATGGTACAACGAATCGTCTTCTTTCTCTTATAATTTGATGAAACCTCAAAGCTTTCGCGCTTCGCGCGGGAGGGGGGAAACTTCCCCCTCCCTGCACCCTCCCCCCTAGGGAGCGCGCTGCGCGCGCTCTGTAAGTGATTCGCACGCTTCGCGTGCTCACTACCGCCCCCCCTAAAATGAAATCCTGGCTACGCGCTTGCGTCAGGAGCGCTGTTTGAACGTTTTCCATCTCCGCTGCTTGAGGCGAATTCTAGGCATCAAATGGCAGGACCACATTCCAAACAAGGATGTCCTCAAGAAAGGAGGCATGATGACCATCTATGCTCTTCTATCACAACGACGACTGAGATGGCTTGGTCATGTCAGTCGAATGGAAGACGGCCGCATTCCAAAAGACATAATGTATGGAAAGTTAGCGACCGGGACCAGGGCTGTTGGAAGACCTGTCCTTCGCTTCAAGGATGTGTGCAAGAGGGATATGAAGGCCAGTGAAATCAACCCTACAAACTGGGAAGCATATGCTTCAGACCGTCCTGAATGGAGACGCGTTGTAAAGAGGGGTATACAGAGGAGTGACCAGAGGAGAGTAGAACAGTGGGAGGAGAAAAGACAACAACAACAAAGACAGCAGCTAGCTACGGCTTCAACAGCACAGCCACAAATGACTTTTATCTGCAGCAACTGCAACAGGACCTGCCTCTCTAGGATTGGACAGTTCAGTCACAGCAGGAGCTGCACACCAAGAAACTAGTACAACTATATAGCGCAATATTCCATTGTCTTTCGAGACAGACAGATGCCGAGAGTTGCTCATTGATTTTTTTTTTACATATCTTTTTCCACTTTATGATAAATTCACTTATCACAATATAACACTGATAAGGGATTGCCCTTTTCCTATAATCAAAGTCTTGTGGACATGTTAACAAAGGCATCAAAAGCCAACCCATAGATGGTTAAACCTCAAGAGTGCATCTTGCAGGTATTTGCACTTTTGCTTTAAGTTTTTTGCCTCTGAGATACCATAGTTATGTCAATCAAATATCGAGAGGCATACAAATGGGAATGCACTTTTCAATCTTTAAATTCTCCTTTTTTGTCAGGCAAATCTTAGAGTTTTTGTCTTTTAAATGCCTCTGATGTTATAGAAGATGTTACAGTGACAGTTGAGTTACACTGAGAAAGGAGTGTCTACAAGGAAAATCTACTAGGTTTTTACTGTTTGAAACCTCGGTAGCTGTTTTAATGAAATTGGCGACAGCGACAGGAGGCAAATCTTGGGTGTCTTGATCCTACCTCATCCTAACCCCATATCCACATCAAATCTACTGCCATCTGACAAATCTCTAGATTGGATGCTGAAAGATGATGGGCTTCTAAACTCCATGGCACTCACATTAATCCCATCAGACCGACAAAATTGGATAGGATCCTTTGGAGCAGGGAATTACAGAGTGACATCAAAATCCTACTTTGTGTAGCCCTTTGTATACTGTGTCTAACAAACTTGAAGTTGTCTTTGCGTTTCTTCTCTGCCTGACAAGCTTTTCATCACATTTGAGTCATGTTGGTATCGTTAACGACTTGAACAGGAGAAAGCAGTTCATTGACTTCTACTGCATGGGGGAAGGGGGTTGGACTGGAAGAGTTCAATATTGAGAAGTTACCCCTAATATTGCTGGTTTTGTATCTCATATTATCATTCTTTTCATTCTTTAATTAATGGATTCAATTGAATATATCAACATTGACCTCCTTTCAAGTAAAACTTTTCATCGTTAATCATTGATAAGAAACCTACAGTAATTGATCAAAAGTTTCAACATTGATGTAAATATTAATTGTCCACTCATCATCTACATTCCGTCTCTTTGTCTAAGTACAGGAGCTAAAAAACTGTTACTTTATAGGACATTATCATATGGACTGCAATCCTACCATACCCAATCCCATCCTTTTCAAGAGAACTATCAACTAGACTTATATCTCATAAATAGACGACATCCCCCCCCCCCCCCCCCTCAAAAAAAAAAAAAAAAAAAAAAAAATCATGACTTTCTTAATTGACTTGTTGGGGCTGGGATAAAGGTAGTTAGAATTCATCTTGGTAGTTTAGAATTCATCTGGGTAGTTAGAATTCATCTGGGAAGAATCAGACTGCTAATAAGTAAAATGAATATCTTCTGTGATATCACTCTTTATTTGTTAATTGACCATTATAACTGAAGAGCAAAATGAATATTTATGCAAGAGAGAGGGGAAAGATAATCAAAGTGAACTAGGTCTACAATCAAATATTCAAACGGCCACATCGAACAAAGGCGATGAACTACAGCTTAGCCAAGACATATGAAGAGCATTAATGAACACAATACCAATAATAAATTAACCTAATTACAACCATGCAATTACCCATACTATACACATTAAAGAGTTTATTATTTACAATTTCATAACTTTAGACTCGATTTCAACCGCGACAACGATCACTGAATATTGTAGGATCGCATATGATTCAAATATGTTCATTTGAACCAAATCCATGACCCCATACCAAAACTATGTATTACCTTTAAGTATCATGAAGAAACAACACACTTCGCCTAATAATTAAATTTACAACCAGCCTGACACACAACACATTATCTTCTTAATATTAACGAGTGTATAAGGATATTTACTTCTGCGGAATCGATGCCCTCAAAAATGAAACTGGCATTCTCGAGGATAGAATTTGTTGAACAGGTCTGTAAGGATGAGACTATCACATTGCTTTCGCTTTCTCCATGCCTAGCCCCATGGCTGAGCCCCGACGATCGTTGACGATGGATGCACGGAGGACATAACAGCAAAAGAGAGACGTCACATTTTCCCGGGTGTGACATGACTTTTGTTTATGTTTTCCAATCAGCTCTGTTTTTCTCACACAGCCAGAAATAAATACGACGAGGTCGGCATAGCTGAAATGTCTGACCCACTTCGTGTTCGATTGAATTAGCGCCTCAGACTTCCTCTCACGATGACCCGAGTGACCCCCGACAGCCAGGGTCGACCGGAGAAGAAAGCATTCACCTCATCATCGTGCACCTCCAGCTATTGCTCTCTTCACTTCAGAACAGCGACACCTATACGTACCCGCTTGCTAAGAAATAAGAAAGGGGCGTCGCTGGGCGAGTTTAATTGGGGTGGATGTCGGAAGAAATTTTACGAATGTTTACGGACAATAACAAAAACAAATGCAAACGAGTAGCAGCAGCAATTTTTATTTTAAACTTTTTCGACAAGGGTTTGAAAACAAAGTAGCGACAACTTCTGACGGTAACCCTCTCCAATAATCCCATATACCCATTTTTACTAGTCCACTACTACCTTTCTCCCTGTTTTATTTTCTAGCTTCTATTCGATGTAAAGAAATTGGCGCTGACCTCTCACGGCTGCTAGAATTGAAAAGAAAGTACTTGTGAGAGAACTATAACAATAATGTAATTTTTAAAAAACTCGATACGGTAAATTATATCATACTTCAGAGGTCACGACCTAAGAAAGGTCTAATCGTCCAGACGAAGATTTCCTCTGCTCAAACGAATTACAAAAGTCAGGTATGATTCACAAGATAGGAAAGACAGAGATCAAGACATTAATAGGTCACAAAGGACGACCTCCAAACCGAGTGACTGGCTATGACCCCCAGGAGGTCAGTCACCCCTCGGATGAATCGAAACCCCACGTTTCGGATAGTTGTGAATCACAGATTAGCTTTTGGGTTGAACTCTAACCAAAGAGTTACCTCTCAGCTGTAACACTAACTGGATTCGTTTCCTTCAAAATATACTATACACTCTGAATGAAAATAGAAATATACAGAGTCATTGCTTACAACAGCAAAAAAAAGAAGCATTTGAATGCTGTGAAACGAACATTCGTGATGATTGCAGGTCTAATGCCCAATATAATTTTTTGGAAACTCCGTATTAATACACGAATGCTATTTCATGAATTTAACACAGCTTCTTTTACCTTAAATCATCACTAGGACTATTCAATAAATCACTTTATAAAAAAAAAACTTTTCTCAATAATTTCTCCATCTTCATCTTCATTTCTTCATCTTCAGTCTGCATCTACGCCGATAATGGGTTTGATGAAACCAATGTATATCAACATTTCCCTCGTAGAGGCTGAAATCAAAGCGAGTAAACAAGTGCAGTCGCAACAAAATACAATTTATCACTGCATAGGCTCCCAATTCCCAATTTTAACAGCATGTCTTATACCCCCCCCCCCCCCCCCCAAAAAAAAAAAAAACTCTCTCTCTCTCTCTATCACACTCATACTTATACCCTCTCTCTCCGTCTCCCTCTCCTTCCGCTTCTTGCTCCACATGAAATACGGGGAAAAAGATGAAAAAAAAATGAAAATTGGAGCGCGGCGTAGGAAGATGAAGCGCTGCGAGCCCGAGGCCTAGTTTTATGTCAAGGGTGGCTCTAGTTTTGCCGACATCTCCGCGGCTGTAAACAATCCGCCGTCGAGAGAATTATGATCGCTCGGCTCCCCGGCTTTTCTTGTGATATGAAACGCCGGTGATAAAAGATGAGCAAGACATATGTGTTCATAAAGATTGCTCTAATCTATCAGTACACCCGGAGGTGTGTATGTCCTCAGAGAAGATGGAAATCATGTATGCGTTATGATGGTGGATGAAACTGCGATGACGTAGCCAGGAGATTTGTTTGTCAATATCAGTATCACCAGATTAAATGGCTATGCAGATGATAAAACCCGTTTTAGAATGAACTTTGGAAAAGAAAAAATACAAGGGAAATTTTTTTTAATTCAGCTGAGAATCAACTCGGGATATTATCATACGGCGATAATACAATTCCATTTCCCAAAATGAGAAATGCATCAACTGACCAACCTGGTCAAGAGGGAGTATAAAACCCAACAGTCCAAAAGATGGTGGTCTACTTTTATATTCTTTCATTGTTGTCAAATGCATCATATCTTTGTAAAGGCCTAAATGACAAGAGCAAGACAATAATTTAATGATAACCGGAGATAAATAAAATCGAGACCAACGAGTAAAAATATCGAACAAAATATGCATGTAAATGTGTCACTGACACTTCCAATGACCAAGATTCAAAGTGTTTCTGTTCCAATTCTGCTGTGACAGCGTTTCCTAAAAACGAACATTACACTGCCAAAATAATGTTTGTCATATGAAGCAGGCAGGCTTTGAAGCAGATGGAGAGTTTGAGAGCACAGTTTAGACCTCATTTCTGCCTTGAAGAAAAATGAGCCTTCGTGTTTGATGGGAGGATAAATTGCACATGCGTGAAGGAGAATAGGCGCCAAAATATCGAGTTTTTATCGACCTTATAGCCCCACGCTGTCAAAAAGAAACCATGTGCCCTGGAGTGAACACATTTTCTAACCAATTTCTCACATTTTTCTTTTTGATCTGGAGGGAAAGGTATTCCCGGAAAGCAATCAGCAGGGCAGAAACGAGTAATTCAATCACGTTGCCAAGACATCCGAGTAGTCGTCGCGAATCGGGGCCAAACATGAACGATGGAAATACAAAATAATACAAAAAGGGAAGAAAGACGGATAGGAGGGGTGTACGAGGAGAGCTGAAGAGGTTGTCTCTCTCCAATGCCAGTTTGAATTTCTAAAAGAGAGGCGAGATACTTATCTGGCCACTGCAAACGAAATCAATAAGCACAATAAATAACGAACTTGTTATTAGCACATAACTTTAAATCAGCAGTAAGCACAAAGTGGGGAATGGCTCCCCTTCCCTCCTCCTACTCCTCATAAGCAGGCCACGCCCATCAAAATAGGAAGAAGGTTGTTGGCGAAGGGAGAGAGAGTAGGAGCAGAAATTGATTTGATAAAATTTTGTTTGCCGACTTCTGGCGTAGCCGCCAGCGTGGGTATACCGTGTTGCTTTTCTCCCTTATCCATTCCTCTCGTCTTGCTCGGTTTTACAGCCGAGCGGGAAACTGATCGCCTGTTTTTGAAATTTAAATTTGTTACCTTATCCTGTGAAAAGGAGCGCGGTGTAAGGGTGTGAAAATTGGCAACTAATCTGGGTATCTCGTGTCGGATATTTAACGCCGTGTAAACAAAACCGAGCCTGTTGGAAAAGCTAACCTAAAATCTGTTTTCGCGAGAAAGGTATAGTGATTCCACTTTCAGACTCTTTCCCAGGCTGGCCAAGAGATTGCATATTTAATTTACAATATATATTGGAAGAGATATTATATTTAGTAACGGGAATCTGTTTTCGCGAAAAAGCTAGAAAGTATATCGTCATTCCACTTTCAGACTCTTTCCCAGGCTGAAAATTGAATATTTTATTTACAAAATTTCGGAAGAGATGTTACATTTAGTTACGAAGGGGCGGCGGCATCTCGTCAATTCCGTAGCCAGACATATCCCCTTACACAATTATTTATCAATTCGTCAAAGTCACATAAAATAAATTACAACCGCTGATACACTCGAGACACTTTGAAAAGTGATATTTTTTCCCCACTAAATTAAGTATCCAAGAAAAAAAAATTCTTCCAACCAACCCAAAGTAGGTTTTTTTTCTTTTCATTTCTAAATCTCAAACTTCGTCTGAATGTTAAGATAATGAAGCTGGTGAGTAGAATGTTGTGGAGGAGCATATATGATGCTGATCGTCGCAGACGTTAGCAATGACCCTGTCACTCATCTTCTCTACATGACGTCATAATAGTCCAAGTAACCAAACCTTACGTAATTTGTTTGGTATAGTTGTTGCCTTTTGCTGTTTGTTTTCTTTCTTTCTTTTGTAACAGACAAAAGACTGTTAATATCTTGGGTTCGACCTTAGTCGTAAAAATCAAAAACACGCGACTTGGGCTCGGACCCAGGTCCCCAAGAAGGCAGATCAGAGATCTGACCACAAGAGCAACTCAAAACTTCAGTCACACGTTCAAGTAGCAATGACCCAAGAAATATGCCCTACCCCTAACAAATCGAAATTTTACAGGACCTGGATCGCAGGCTATCTGTTTGTGGATGAGAAATTGACCTTGCAGTGAGGTCAATCATATGGGTTCAATTAATACAGGCCTACTGCATTGCAGGAGCCCACGTCCAGAAAACGGATAGAGAAACAAGGGTGAAATGACCTCGACTGGAAGTATAAGGTTTATAAATTTATATTTTGTATTAATTTTTAAAGTATTTAAGATAAGATCCCTCACACGAGATAAGTAGCTTGTGTGTGAGTATGTGTGTGGGTGAGAGGATGAGAGAGAGAGAGAGGGAGAGAAAGAGAGGGGGTAGGGGGTAGAGGGGGCGGGACATGTTTTTGATGTTGACGACATTTCCGCTATTCAGATATTAGCAACTTGAATTGAATTCTGAATCCGACCTGCAACAAACCAGGGTCCGACTTCAAGCGGGGGAGAGAGAGAGAGAGAGCAGTTTGGTCCAGAAATGTGTCTGTATTTGGTTGATCGGTTTCAGTTTACATTCCCCCAGGGGTTTGTCCGCATCGTGTCCTCACGATGCGGAAGCGAGTCAAGGTAAAACCAGTATCCCAAGTCCGTGGTAAAACTGCTCCTAAAGAGAGTTCTTGATAAAGTCCCCTGTTCGGTGCAATTCTTGTCTATCGCGTCATTTGAATTCAAGTTAAATTACGTATGGCTTTGGGTCCATCGTCGCCGCTAATTACATTCTAGTCACACGAAGAATATAGGCGACTTGTCATTCCCGTCCCCCTACCCCCCCCCCCCCACACACACACAAAAATACTCTCGCAACGACGCACCATACTCCATAGGCCTTCTCACCTACTTACACTCTTCTAAGTTCTAATATTTATGAGTTGTTGCAAATTTTTAGGGGCGTAACGGTGGTGGTGAATGGAGGAGATTTTGGGTTCAAACCCCAGGCCAAGTAACATCTTTAGTATCCCCCACAAAAACCAAAACTGCCTCAGTATCATAGGAGGAGGAATAGTCTTTGATTCGGCATGCGAAGACAGGCACACTGTTGTCAATGATGACATTTCAGGAACAAACATTTTCTTTAGGAAGGTAAGCCAGGGGGTATAAGCATAAAGACCATACTTTTCAAACGCTATCCACATCATCAAAACATTGTGCTCATTTCACTCTAATGCTGAAGAACACAGGGTCAGGCAAGCTTTGATCAGGGACATCATGTCCCTGCTCTGATGACAGTCTGCCATTATCATTTCCAAATTGGAATGGTATCTTCTGAAGATTGTGGACTCCATGCGAAAAACGAAAATATTGGCATAAGGCTACGAAAGGTGCTGAGTAGTCAACCACGTCGAGCTCTGGAAAACAAGGGGCTTACTTTTTAATGTCAAAGGTTAGTGGAGAAATGGTGGTGGAATGTGTCTGATGTGGTAGACAGGTTTCGCTTTACAATCCCCCCAGGGGGCTGTCCTCAGCGTGTCCTTAGATTCTAAAGGGGGATACGATACGAGAGAAATATGTTTTTGTCCAGCTGTCTTGCCTCCTAGGAAAGTGGGCAAACAGCTCGAGTTTGAACAATGTTCAAGGGCCAAGAGTTTATTAATAAACCAGGGAGTAAACAGAATGTTAAAATTGAATTGTATTTGAGACTCCACAGTCACATTGTTTTTAAAACTTCACATGCTCGCGTTACTCACGGGAACCGTACAAACAATAACACTATCAACTCTCACCCCCCCCCCCCCCCCCACCCCCTCTCTCTCTCTCTCTCTCTCTCTCTCTCTCCATGTTATTTCTCGTTCATTTCGTCTGTTTGTCTAAAACATTCTCCATGATTATACTGCATCAGCCATAATATTTACTACACATGTGTGATTTTCTTTGGTTAAGCCTCGCCCCTATGTATATATATATATCTATGTCGTCATGCAAACCGCTTTCCCCCAGCCCTAAAGCCATCAATTCCCTCACAACCTTTATCGCTACTTTCCCGCCGTGATAAATCGTTCATTTTCAGCCATCGATCACGGGCATGGAATGCCACATGATATATTTAGTCCATCATAAATTCAGTTTTCTTGAAAGGCGAAACCTGGCGCGCTGCTGGAGCCCCGTTGCCAGGACAACCTTGCAATGCGTCCTCCTGTTTTTCTGGGTTTATGGAATGCTATCCTGGATGGGATTAATATGATTTAGTTATGAAAGAAGAGAGGGGATTGGCAATGCGTGAGGTCGATATATCAGTATGACTGTCGAACGGGTCATTGGGTGTCTTCTACGAAATCCCATCATGTCCCATCCAGGTTCATCTCCTCTTACAAACACTCTCGTCTTTCATAAATCACATTTTCTCCATCTGATCTCTCTTATAGTCTGTAAAGTCTGAAACCTTCCTCGTGACACGCTACATTATTTTTAGTTCTTTAAATCAAACTACTTTCCAATCAACTACCTCGTTTCGCTCGATCTCAACTGAATATATTGTCCTTTGAGCATGAATGGGATCATGTATTTTTGAAGGGATTAATGATCGCGTCGCGTAGCTCTCCAGAAAATGACTAAAGAAAAGTGTAAAAATGAGCCCCAAAAATAATGCAGTTTATGCACAAAAGTGATGGAATATCAACTAACATATAAATGAACATACATTTAAACATCTCTCGGGTTATTCTTATAATGAAGGAAGTACCGACATTGCAAGAGAATCATGTCTAAAGACGCACGACGTCACAAAAAGTAAAACGACGTCAAAACTCTCATTTACAAAGGGGTTGTCATTCTTTATGATGTTTTTTTTTTCGTCTCGATGTTTACGATTCTTCGTTCCCATCCCCCAGCGAGGATCTATAGCCTGTGTGGTCTCTGGAACAAATCCAAGTTGACAAGGGAAACGAACTGCAGGATATTCGGGTTCGTGGTACTTGGCACGATTTGCTCTTGATGTTTGAGATGCTAGATGGAGATGGACAGAGAGAGATGAGGAGGGACAGAGAGAGATGAGGAGTGACCGAGTCAACTTCTGTGATGGATGCGATCATGAAGATGACGTTGAAAGAGAGAGAGAGAGAGAGAGGGGGGGGGGGGGGCGAGGAGGGTTGACATGACGTAGATGTGTTTTTTGGTTACAAGAAAATGTATTTCAAACAAAAAAGTATCCGAGATTTCAGCGAAAGTTGTTAAACACGAATGTATGGAAATATCTTTATCTTTACAATTTGTAGATCTGAGTGTAATCATGGTAATTTGTGATTTGATTTCAAAGGCAATTATTGAAATAAAAGATTAGGGATAATGTTTTTGCCCCCTAATGACGGCACTAAACTTGCTTCTTATTATATATTGATAATGTTATCCTATCTGAGTAACATACACTTAGATTTTTGGACGGAATATAAACCAAACGTTGCTTATATTTCAATTATAACTTACATTGATATTCTTTTGCTACGAAAGTCGGATTTTTGTTGTTGTCCCATTCTTCTTATTTGGTGTGTTAGCGTTTGTTGGTGAATACTGGGAGTTTGTTTACGTCTAACGAGGTGCATTTGATGGATGACCATTTACCTGTCTTCCGGCCTCGAGGGAAATAATGAGAAGAGCGTCTCTTTTGCTTCGGACGTGATGATGATGAAGAGTGAGAAAAGCGAGTGAGAGAGAGAGAGAGAGAGAGGCAGAAAGAAAGGAGATGTAATTGAAGTGAAAGACCGAACAATCACCCGCTATTTTTTTTAGAACGAATTACTCGCTAAGTTTTGCAGAGCTTTACAGATTCGTGATTGAAGGAACGGGGATGTTGGAGGGAAGAGGTTGCAAGAGAAATCTGAATAATGAAAAATGTAAACAAATAAAATATTAATTCATATGACTCTATAAAGGGAAACGATATACGTCAATGTCCGTCATAACGTACGGATAAGTGAACAAAGAAAACTGTGAGTCAGTACAAACATGACAAATGAACGGTCAAAGTAAAGTACTTGACCAGTTTTGAAAGATAAATCACAAAATCACCAGACCCTTTCGTCTTTAACTGCGAGTTAATGACTAGGAAGATTGCTGACTGCGAAATGCGTTAATTTATCATCAATATTATTATGATATATATTTTCTCACATCGTAGATACTGGCGTTTAGCGGTGACAGACAGCCTTATTTTTCGTGTTGAAAAATAAAGAAAGAAAAAGGAGCGTTTCTGAAATGCATCGTTCTTTCTCATGTAATTGGATCTGCTCAAGGCGTTATGGAAATATTAAATGACGGACATTGTAAAAGTGAGGAAGTGTGGGTTTGAGGCAGAAGTGCAGAGTAAAATATGTAAATCGGTTATACAACATCCATAATTCATTTCGTAATACATATAAATATATATACAAAGAGATTAGTTATATTTTGAAATTTGATAATGCATCAATGCTATTACCACATTATGTTATTGAATAATTCGGTTGCCAAATTCCTCGGGGTTGTTAAGAATCAGTGATAGTAAGTAATGAGTACACACTCTCCCTGATCATATTATTATCCTTTACTATGAATGTAAAGTAATACAAAATAAAAAGTGAATCACCATCAGACCACACCTATCCGACCTCAAAACCATCAGACACACCATTGGGACCAGACCAATGTGATGTATTGCGTGACTGGATGACGTATGATGGTATTGTGTGTATTTGGTTCTCGGAATACATAAAGGGGATCAAATCCATTGAGGCATTCCTCTGGTATGAATCATCATGATCATGTATTGTACTAACACAGAACAAGGGATGAAAGCCAGCCGGGGAGTCCGAGAATAGTACATGTATGTTGTCATTGCAGTCATGCAGGTCTGTCGACCGAAGGGTATACAATATATACGGTTGTAAATACGTGACGTCACCGAAGAGTTATTTTGGTGTGGTGATGTTACTATTATTGTTGATGTTATTATCATGCTTATAATATTCAGTTTCTAATTTCTCGGAAATATATATGAATAAACGGAAATTTTACAACAAAATAAGACTACCGCTAACAAACTTCAGTTGCTATGATAAATAAACCTACTTCAATGAGTAACAGTAATAATATGCAGAAATATGCAGTCGAAAACAGTCCTTGCCCTATCCCCACCAAATAAAAAGTCATCATCGATGAATAATTAGCGTAGAACGAACTCACTAATATCTCTTCGCCGATGCAAATTTCAACTAACTTTAAATCCAGCGTAGGAAATTAATTAGCTGTACGGAAGAGAAACATAAGGTCATTTATTTTTAGGGGCACTACACTGACAAGGGGCGGGTGAGCTCAGAAACCGTGAATAAGCCTCGCATGAATAACAGCAAATTTTTCATGGCACTTACTTAGCAACCACTAATCAGTCAGGAAAAGTCCTCAAACCATACTACCCACGAGCAGACATTGCCGATTGCCAACTGAAAAGAGAAGGAATCGCGTCGTTGCAGACCTCTGAAGCTATTTGGCATGGCCATTTGCATGTAAAAAGAAAGAAAGAATGAAAGAAAGAAAGAAAGAAAGAAAGAAAGAGAAGAAAAAGAAGAAGAAAGAAAACAGTATTGGACATTACTCTCCTCAGTTCCAATGATACGTTGTTGTTGTTGTTGCCAAGAGCTACGGTCCGGTGTACCAACTGAAATGTAGAATATACATTTCCACAAAATGGTATATGAAGTGGATATTTTTTATCAGAAATACATTATAATATGGTTTGGATCATGGATGTCTGATAATTATGTCAGGGATATATTTAAAAGCATATGCCAAATTATATACTTCTGTGTTATGTTTCTACATAATCTATCTAGATGTATCCATGTGGTCGTCAAATCTGCCTTTCAAAAGAGTGATGCGATACAGGGGGGGGGGTGTAATAAAGAATACTGATTTTAAAAATGAATAGAGAGAGAGAAGGAATAGAATCAGTATACGGGAAATAAAGAGAAGGTGTGAAGATTTACATGATGGAAACAAGATATAGGTCCAAACGATGGCTTGGTAAATCGTGAGAGTGAGAGAGAAATAAGAGACAGATAGAAGTAGAAAGATAGTAATATTAGGAGAGAAAGAAGAGTGTATGAAAGTTGAAACCATGCTACCAGCAGGAAGTGTATATTCATAGGACTGAGCACGATTGTGAGTCATGAAACCCGATAGGATATGGCTCCTATTCGCTCTCATATACATGTGCTTTATATACCTCGACTTGCACTCTATAACGTCCAAAGGTTAGAACTGCATAGTATTTGCAATTCAACAAGTCGAGGATAGGGTGTTACTCACGAATGCATTTACCTGCTCTACTGTATGTGGGACTACCACTAGTCTTTAAAGTTGATACTCTAAGCAAATAAATGTCCCTTAATTTGTTACCTACGGCAAGTATATGTTATTTTTAAGTTTTTCAATTACTTAGTATATCACAAAAAAATTCTGTCTACTCGAAATCCTCAATTGAAATGTCTAAAATATCCGCCTCTCTTTGCATAGAAAATCAGTCACGACGCTGGTCTACTATTTATGACCTCACGTCCGGGAGAGAGTATATTCACGTACCCGGATGTTCCATAGCAAACATGTGCAGAGTGATACGATTTTCTGCATATTTTTGTTTCAAAGGCTGAAAAGTCTAATAAATCATAATTCTATGTACAATTCTTTACCTTCCCCTAGTACTTCATAGTATTAATATCAATTCCCCTTTTAAAAATTATGACATATACATGCCAACGATGTGCTATTAGTCAATATTTTCACCATGTAATTTTTGTTTTGGTGTTGAAATCGGCCCAGGCACGGAGTGAACAGTAGCTGTCTACCCATGCACAGTTCATTACCATACACTACAGCGATCTCCCGATGGTTTCTTCTTCCTTTTTCCCATGACTTTTGTATTTCGCCTTCCTTGGCCCTGAACATCCTTCATCTACCAATTCTGACACCGGTAGTCAGGAGCAAGTCTTTGTTAGTTGTTTTTCTTAGCTGGCAACGTCGCTTTCATTCTCTTGCAATTGCCGATATTATAACTAGCGCACGTATGTTCCATCACTAGCAAGCAGCGCCTAGAGCAGCGGCTTGGTCTTACCTCCCGATTCTGATCGCTCCACGAACGTTCATGCAAGAGCCGCATCACTCGCCAAAATATTATAGAGGAAGTGCGCTTGCATGATCTCGTTCAAGTTTGATATTTTACAACATTAATGTTTAACTGGTACTGTATCCTTTTTTGAGGCAGTCACACACATCTATGATAAGTACTATCATAGTTCTAGACCTATTCGTTTTACAAAACTGCTCATGTTCATCTGATGACAATATAATGCATCCGCCTATTCATAAGTGCACGATTTAACTTTAATTCCTAAGCAGTAAACTCGTCTTAAATATCTACCAAAAAGGTGAATATGAGGATATAAATAGAAATCAGCGACTGGAAAATGTTGCTTCGTTATTCTTCATTCAAATGAAAACAGAAAATCCATCAAATATACTCCTTAACAACAACAAATCTAAGCTCTGACAGAATAGCATTTACGTAGGGATATCACTGCCATTCACTCTCTCTGAGCCCATGACTCCCGTTCGTGACGTCACGGATAGAGGCCCGACTCTACGTGCACTTCCGGGTTTCAGACTTAGATATTTTGGTAGAGTTTACTCGAATAAATTCATTATTCTAAACTTGTTTTGTCGGGTGGACACCATTTGGTGTTATTATGGGGGTTATAAGCTTTCTATTTATGTAATTATCTCAGTATTTGGGATTGTCTTAGAGTATCAACTTTAATGTTTGTATTATAAAATGGGTTGGGCGACTTGGGTTATTTAATATATATTTCTAAAGAAGATAACGTAATTGCACTATCGGGAAGGAACCATGGCAACGAAATGTATTTTATGCACTAAAAATGTGGCACGTTTTGATTCATAACTGCATACGATATGTTTTTGTGTTTGTACAATGAAAGAAAAGTTTATGTTTATATTGTAGTTTATTGTGAATGTTGATTGAATATTATTTAGTGGGTAGATATTCTCCTCCAAATGGTGTGCGAAAGTCATGACATCGTCCATAGCAAATCAATCCGAAAGAGATTTGATATTTTTTCCTTTTTGTACAGATGATACGGTTCTTGTCTTATACATTAACATAAAATTATTGTACCTCTCTTTATCTTCTCCCATCCTTGATATACCCCCTCCTCTCTCTCTCTCTCTCTCCGTCATATCAATATCTACAGTTCGCCTCTTTGTTTCCAATCATTCAGAAATCAGAATAAATAGATCCTTTCAACTTTTGAATTCAGTCAACCTCATACGCTTTCTATGTCAAACCTGGGTCAATGCAATTCTGTATAGCAAAACAAACAAAACTAACACAACTATGACGTCAATGTACACCCACATTTGGCAATTACCCACTTGATAAATTCGCAGAAATTTTCGTTCCAAGGGTAAGGACCTATTTTTTTGGCAAATAATTATGGATACATTTAATATAATATGTTGGAGCTTTAGTTTAGAGATGAGATGGATCTACATATTTTGAGGGAATGAATATTGGTGATTGTTTATAAACGGTTGTTTGGGAAAAGTAAAGTTATTCACAATAGATTATTTTATTGTATGAAAATGGATTTTTCAGGATTATACTTTGACGGATATGATATGCTCTTATAGGGGGCTTTCACAGAGAGTAACTACTCCACTCGATGTCGTCACAAAAATCAATAACGGACTGGAAATCCAGAAAGATACGATATCCCTCTCGTTTCAAATTACCACACGTGCCAAGCTGTAAACCGAACTCGTCAATAATATCATTCAATATTCTTTTAAACCTTCCTATATACATATACCCTGTTTAGAGTTACCACACGTGCTATATTGTAAATTGGATCTGGATATATCGCATTTTGCTCGCCCCTGTTTTTTTTAAAATAGTGACTAGGAAGGCTGGTGTGGACTACGGAATAACATGTGGCCCACTATACTCTACAGCACGTGTCGTTGGGATTAATTTCCTTGAGCACGTTACTATTTCCGAACAGCACACTGTTGTGCGTCATATCATGTGTCGTTTGATAAAGAGGAACTTGGTGAACGGGGGATAGAGAAACAAAAAGGAGATAACGAATTATAAGAAGAGACACAAACTGAGGAAGATACAGAAAAAGGTTTTAAAGGTAATACAAAGTTTTGGGAAATTTTGAAAATTGGGTGGATAGTGAATCTTTACAATTTTGATATATTTAGATGCCCCTGTAGTTGTAGTATAAGCACTAAAAAAGTTAACCCCTAAAACACTTCAGTTTTTGAGAAAAATTGAATATAAAAATTTACCGGTGCTCCCGGTAAATTTTGATAAATTTCAAATAGCGCCTACGGCCGTACAATGGTAGCTGCGACCATGAAAATCTCAGAATATGTAGTTGTGAAATATAATTTCCAAACGGGAATAGCTAATCGGTCGATTTTAGTCATGGTTCATAGTTCATAGCTAAATTGATATCTTGACCTTGAGAGGGAGCTATACAACATAAAGAGTTTATTATTTATAATTTCATAACTTTAGACTCGATTTCAATCGGGACAACGATCAATGAATATTGTAGGAACGCATTATGCTTCCAATATGTTAATTTGAACCAAATTCATGACCCCATACCAAAACTTTGTAATACCTTTAAGGAGAGTTAAAAAGGTATACAGAATTACGGATCGGATAGCTTCGAGGAAACATTGATAATACTCAAGGACGCTGCATGTAGACGTTCAGTGAATATCTGTTATACAAAATTGCTTTCGTTTTGTCGACAAATAAGTGTTGGGTTTCTTTTTTTTTATTCTCAGTTTTTCTCACCGAGTTGTTTTTGCTTGTATCAATACCAAATTGGGTTCTCACGGTTTCAACTAACGTCCAAAATGACTAATAGTCTCCCTTCTCCATAAAAATATGCTCCAGTAATTCTGAAAGAATGCTCATTGTTGACGGTTCTTCGATCGTTTACACTTCACAATATGAAAAACCACTAAAGTTCCCACACACATATTTTACGCTGGCTACAAACTTCCATATGAAATACAAGTCATCAAGTGCTTTTCTCATAGATCTTTTCTCTTGGTTTTATTATCGACATGATAATATACGGAGTGTACGTTTACAATCAATACAAAAGTCACGTATTAGTGAGTCAGACATGTTATATGGACTTATCAATTCGCAATGTACACATGGGGACAATAAGCAACAATAAGGAGACAGATATCATATTGTTGGCAATAGAGATTACGGTGTTTCACAAGGTATAAGAACATGACAGTGAAGTTTTTAAAGCGGTGTTGAAGCCACAAGTTATAAGTAAATTCAACCTAACGTATACTATCATTTTTTTTGGATATTTCACAAGTGCACAATGGGTTGTTTCCTAGATTCGAGACTATGTTGTGTGAACTCTACGATTGTTAATTGAATCGATTGATTCGATAACACGAAAAAGTAGCAAACGTATAATTTCGATAGTGAAATTGTATTTTTTGAGACCCTTCACACGTTTGACCACGTTATGCTAATACGAAAGTATGTGTTATGATCGTATTGTTTGAATTTCATACCTTTTTAAAGAAAAAATGTCAAACTCATGAGCCAATAGTCTTCACAAAATACGGGTCATATTTTCATTAGAAATTATAAATATTGCATTACAAAATCAATTTAGCATCATGTAGGCCCAACAATAAACCCGATCCGTCAATGGCATGGGTCTACAGTAGACGTGACAGTAAAAACAATTGCATACAAAACAATTGCATACAAACTAATAACCATCTTAATATTTGATCACTTTTTTCACTTGAATTGCGAGGAGAAATCTTAACACGGATAACACATTGGTATCTGAGCCCCCCCCCCCCCCCCACAAAAAAGAGATCTCAAGAATATTCCGTAAAAAGATTGCTTTCTTGTCAAGTAAAAATGAAATATGGCAATGAATTAGCATACGACGAGTGGTGCGAATTTATCAATCATTCTTGCCTCGCTTGAAGCAAAAGTATATTTTCCTACAATGCAACTATATTCTATCTTACAGAGACAAGTGAAATATACATTCAAAGATATTTGAAATAATAACCAAAATTAAATACGTTTGCCAGATTCATTTACGTTGCCCATTTTTTTTTTCTTTCTTTTTTAGAATATTTATTCCAATACTAAATGTGCCATCACAGAGCAAACAATCTTTACTTTAAAAATGAACAGCGTGACCGCAACATGTATGTAAAGCACTCTTGCTTTTACTTGTGAGTTGTTTTTAATGGTGACATGATTTAACTTTTCAATTTTGTTTGATCCCACTGTAGTATACAATGCAAACACATGAACAACAACGAAAAAGAAAATCTTTAAAAAATATTTTGCAAGGTGATAGATTTCTATTTGTTACTTTTAAGACTATGAAAATTGTGATAAAAGAGCTTATATAGACCGGTTACCACAAAAATATATGCTATGTACATGTACAGCTGCATTAACAAGAAATATACACAAACACATGAGACCTGTCCAGCAGTGACGTCATGGCAGTTTAAAAGTGCATTATAAGTGGTATCACCCATTTTTAACATATGATGCACTATATACAAACAGAACACACGATTTCTAGAGGGAAAAGGTTTACAATTTGTGAAGAATTATAAACAATATCTCAGTCAGTTCTCAAAAGTCAAGAATATTCTTCCAAAAGAGCTATCTAAGAATCCCGCTCTTTCTTTACTTTGACTTCTTCTCCCAGGATGGTTAGAATTTCTCCCTGCATAAAGGCCCATGGAGTGTTGGTACCGGCTAACGGACATTTGGCTCCACTGGGACAGTAAACCTCAGACCCAGACCCCTGCTTCTTGATACTGTCCCTAGAGCAGGGGAAACAGAATTTGTGGTTGCTAACGGACGGACACTGGACAAAATGAGTGTCTTCGAGACGCTCATGGCAAAGAGTACATTTGAGGATGTTGATCATGTGCATAGAAGAGTCAGGTAGATTAGAGGTGTTTGAGGTCACACTAGCCTCCTGGCCATGAGGAATCGTAGCCTGTGACAACTCCTTACTGCGATACATAGCTCTCCTCTGTGCAGTGGTGGGAGAGTGGGGGCTACGCTGTGACTTCTCACTGGATCCCGATGCAGGGTTGCTGGGTGGCCGCATGGAGGAAGATCCAGAATCACTCTTGTTGGTTGGTGAGGTTGGTGTGCCGAGGTTATCAGTGACGGACATGAGTGCAGCCATCGGTGAAGGGCCACCATGAGATGAGCTTCCATCGGGAGGTGTACCGGCTGAAGCAGGGTTACTCATGGGAGATGTAGCAGTGCTAGGTGGACGGGAACCACTAAACCCACCTGCTGACATGGTCAGTTTAAGAGCTTCAGCCTGGCTCTGCATCCATTGCTGACGTTGTTGTTGCTCCTCGGTAAGTTTCCCTTGCTCTCCTTCAGGGAGGCTCTGGTGATGATTTCAGTTTCTTACTCTTATGAGTAAACGAGCGGGAGGGATGGGTTGATGTCATGATAGGCAACACGGGGACAGCCAGCATCAATGTAAGGTTGTGGCAAACTTTCAACGTTCACCATATCTTTGAAATAACGCACTGATTCTGGGAGAAGGTCACTCAATGGCCGCCAATCATTGGAACCATGCTTTTTCTCATATTCAAGATACTTGTAACCAGAGGAGAGGCTCTTACCAATATCTTTGACACAGTCCTGATACATCTGTTTAGCGACTCCTGATGCACTAGGATACACCTGTCCTGACCCACTCGGATATTCAATATAGATTTTGACTTCATAGTCCAATCCAGGACGGTATACAGCATCAAATGCAAAGACGCGGCCTCTTAAAGAATGGTCCTTCTTAAAGCGCACTTCGAAAGGTGTACACGTCGACAGAGTGGCCAAGGTTTGTCGAACTGTGCTAGGCTTCTGTCCATACGGATCATCAACTACAGGTGTTACACGACGCTCACTCTCAGAGTGAGAGGATGTTGAACTTTCTTTGTCCTCTCTCTCACGATCTGCATGACTCCTTTTCGTCCCGCCGCTACCTGGTGTGGTGGTTGGTGGTGCACTCTTACCTGCTGCAGAAGGTGCAACGGTATGTCGTGGGGTAAACACTGCACTAGAAACAGGTGGCCGCGTTGAGGGTGGGTGGAGCAGGTTGGGGGCCATGTGTGGTGCAGATACTGGTGTGAGAGAACCCCGACATAAATGTTTTCCCCTCTCCATGAGGGCCAGTCTTCACTGGATGGATATCCGAATTTTTGGGCTGTAGAGAAATCATGAATACTTCGGGCTCGGCTAGGTTCGTGAGGTGGACGAATCGCCTCACCGTGTATATGTGTAGTCACCGAGCCAGGTGGATTTCTTGGCGAAGGTTCAACATGATTAACATTTGCACTCTCCAAAGCAGAGGGTCGGGGCGGTACACTTACAGATTGAGGAGAGGCATCAATGGTATCTGTCCCGGTTTGTGTCCCTGGTAAGATTTTGTCTCCTGAAAACTATGTGCCCTCTTCATCTGACGAGCCCCTTCTAACACACTTTCGATGCGATCGGCACCCTCGTAATTCACACATCCACGGCAAACAGGCTCGGAGAAATCGTGCAGCAGAGCCCATGGTGCCCGAGGTAGATCACACAGGTAACAGTGCTGTCGATGCATGGCTAGGCCGTGGGGTTGTTGGGACAGCAACATGTAGCAAAATAGTTTTTACTTCACTACAATGCGTCTAAATCGACACATGTAGCAACAGTGCAGCAAGAGAAAAACAATCGAACAGTTCACAGTGGACTACTACACAGCAGCAGTAAAAGAGCGGAGCTCCGCGTGTGATATGACTTCACTCCGTCGAGGCAAAACAAATTCTCACGCTTGTCAAAGTTCGTGGAGGTATTATGAACGAAATGTATGCGTCGTCTGCTCTTCGCTCTGGCTGGCACGTTTGTCCGTGGAGCAGTCACCGCTCCGAGCAAACAACACACAGCACTCAACCACTCTACACTGCACATGCGCACTACCCTCGTATGCTTGGCATGACATTTCAGGCATACTGATGACGTATGGGAGTGGAATGTGCAATCATGGACCCACACGCACTGGCGGAGCGGTGCCCGGGGAAATAATCCCAGGCTGATTCATTAGCAACAGGAAGCGCGAAGACTGGGGCCTCTACGATGCCCGTACTATTATTAAATATGTTTTGGAGCGTGGGCGACAAGGCGGGCTCAGAAGACAGTCATTTTTATAGCCAGGCAAGCCCACTATTTTTGCTAAAAGCAAGCTCTTGCTCACATCTTTGGTGAGCAGGGTAAAAGGGTGGGGTGGTGGTGGGGTAGTGAGGGTAAAAGGGTTAGGGTAGTCGGGATAAAAGGATGGGGTAGTCGGGGGAGAAGGGCAAGGGTAGTCGGTGGAAAAGGGCGGGGTAGCCGGTGGAAAAGGGCGGGGTAGCCGGGGGGGAGGAGGGTAGGGTGGTCGAGGGAGAGGTGTGGTTGAATCAGGAAGTGTTTTATCAAACGACCCGAGCTAACATTACAAAAATGGTCAGAATAGAGAGCGGAGCTGAGCAGACAAACTATTATATGGAGTAAGGATTGTAAGGAGGAGGGGGTGTTGTAGAGCAGAAAAAGTCGCAAAAACCAAGTAGATGAAAAGTAGACCGAGAATGGATCTCACCTTTCTTATTCCATAAACCCAATCAATACTAGCCGAGGCACGTAGCAACGGGTAACGATATCCTCGCAGACGATAAAGCCCTATTCGAGCAAGGTCTCACAGTATCAATCTCACAGCAGTTAAAAATGAGAGGGCAAATATAATCGTTGTATCTTGCGATTGGCTCACGAATTAAGCCCGCGGCGGCGGCATAGTAAGTTTGCAAAACCAGCAATCGAACCGCGTAACGCTATCCGCGACTCGTCTTCTCGGGTAACGTTGAGTGTGTGTCGATCACTCCATCATCCGACACCGCTCCGCGATCGAATCCGGAAATAACTGCCGCCAAAAATGTGGTAGTCTAGAAACATGAAACTCCATTAAAAAGATCTCAACACTTGATTTAACTTCAGCTATAATCTCTTCGCTCGGGGCTTACTTCGCCACGGATATCGCTCTCAAGACTAGCAAAGATCCGCTGCCTCCAGGGATCAATTGCAAGCAAGTATAGACTACCCAAGTACGAGGTCGCCGTCTCCATCCTCTGCCGTGGGAACTAAATTCATCTATCATTTTCAACGATGATGATGATGCGGAAAACATGAAATTGTAGTGATTATTTCTCGTATCGAACGTGAGCTGAAAGTCATTGCTGAATTTCAAAGTGCCTTCTACATGTTCTATGAGTTCTATCTACAGTCTAAAAGACAGCCCCTGTGATCTTACCATATACATGTACAAGGCGCGGATCCCGGATTTCTTAGGGGGGGGGGCCCAACTTTTTTTTCTTTTTGCTCCCGAAAATTTGAAAATCGCGCCGGCCGAAAAGTCGCTCAGTGGGGGGGGGGGGGGGGGGGGGGGGGTAAGCGGACACTTTTTTTTTTGCACCCCCCCCCCCTTGAGCGCCAGGGGGGGGGCCCAACCCCCCAAAAAGGTAAAAATCGCGTGATTTTACATGATTTTTTCCCCAAGGGGGGGGGGGGGGCCCGGGCCCCCCGGGCCCCCCCCCCCCCTGGATCCGCCACTGACATGTACCTAGGACCTAACTTTCTCTGTAAAAAACTCAGATAACGCCATCTCCGTGTTATTATTCTTGCATTCAAACACGCATTTTCTAAAATTTCAGTCTATAGTATCTCCAATTTAGAAACAAACATGCAATCGTATGATATGTGTTGCCAGATTTCGATAATCCATTCATGTCAAGCTATTTATTATGTCTGAAAGTCGTAACATGATATAAAGGAAAAGAACATCTAACCTGTTGGCTTACACGGTCCTCTCATTTTCAAACTAACATGCAAATCGAAGAATTGGATTTCATACTTGAGGATATACCACGTCATTACAACTAATGTGTTAAAATAATATTAGCGCTTAGAGACTTCGGTGTTTGAGCGCTACATCCGCACCGTTTTTATGATTTATTTATTACACGGTACAAGTAAAGAGGATGTGGCTACATTGAATCACAATTCCCCCGAAACACTCGACTTAAAACAATGCAGAATGTGGGTATGTTTACTCGGGGTTGCCTGGGAATCATAACATGTTCATAAAGAGTTAAAACAAAATAAAATGATCGGGTTTATCAATTTAAAAAATGTGATATAAAACCAACCGATAATATTGTTGTATAGAGCCAATAAACGGACTTTTCTTCGACAAGGATGTACCAGGGGAAAATGGATAAATGGTTAGTCTTTAGTACATATTTATCATTGCAGATGACAATAAATTAATTCATAATTGAATACTTAAATAAATACATATATGAATAAACAATTAAATACACGAAACCAAAATATTGTCTCATTCTTCGATCACATCTATATGGTTTAAGCTTCTTCCTGTGTTTAATGGGAGATCATTATAATCATCATCAACATAATTATACTTTCAGTTTCAAATTGTTCATATTTCACATTTTACAAGACCATCATGATCTCTTAGAAAACGAAAGTGATACATTGATTTCGAGGTTTAATTTGCGTAAACGCATCCATAAATTACATCAATACAGCAAATTCGTTTGCTTGAAGTGAGGTTCAAGGTTAATCTTAGTATCGTACGAATGGAACTTCTAGAACATCCGGGCATCACTATTATCTCGATGGGCGTTGTCATATTATGCTCTTTGTATCGTTATTATCAAATGTACTATTGATATTATCATATTATTATAATTACCAAATTGTCAAGATTAACAGTTTAATCATAATACCACTTCACAGTTATTTCTCAATTTTGATAAAATTTTACACATTCTCCCGAACACTAGTAATGTACATGTACGCCACATACTTGAAGTGCAAAAATGTGGCATTAAAAAAAAATATATCGTTGGTGCAAAATAAATATGACATTGGCTAAATCCAGCAGAAACTTTTCCTTGGCATGAGCACTAGTTATTGGATAGTGTTTGTTATCGAGTTTGTGATGACTGATGTTTTAGACGTGACTAGCCAATTACAGTCAACTGGTGGGGACAGAAAAACAAATTTACTCACTCGGGAACTTCTCATTCAAATTAGGGTCTCGGACGTGTTGTTATTCGACGGTGACTGCATCTAAACTTAGTTTATTCTTGGTAAACAAGACAACCTGTAGATTGCTTGGATGTGGTTAATTAAGATATATGAAGTTACATTCGAAGGGACTTGGGGGTCTAATATTTCGGTTATACCATGCATCACTTTCATGGGTGGGAGACGAAAACAATGGTCCCGAAGGACAGGGCCGTACAAGTACAGAGAGACTTTGGATTAGAAAGTAAGGAGGAATGTGCCAATTTCACGGGGCCATTCCATCCGTTGGAAACTAAATCTACACATGTTGTTATTTAACAGTCACACGAGGACAGCTATATGGGAATGCAATGAGAAATTGGTATCTGCAGATTTATCCCCGTCATATTACTTTTGATTATTCGCTTCCATTTTAATGATCAACGTGTGGCATATGCTAGACAATAAGTTGCGATTTTATTTATGTTTCCATTCAGCAGTTTAAGTGTTATTAATATTTATAAAACTATATGTTACTATTTTATATAAAACTATAATTTAGCAATAATCATGCAAGCATATTTATTAGCTTCTCGTACCTTGTATTGTTTATCATTTAACACTTTCTTCGGGCATTTGTTTTTTATCCTTAGATTTAAGAGAACCAAGAGAAATATTAAATGTTGGAAAAAAAACTACTCGATGAGTAATTTGCCAATGAAATTCTATCACATCGTCACCTCTTTATATTATTGATTGGAGTAAATTCTTAAAATGCAGTATCAAATTTTGAATATTTCTTTCAATTTACCTAGGGGATGTATAATAATACTGGAAATAAGCATCATGGTGAAAATACCTGATAAAACAAATCAGGTCACGGGTAAAACAAAAACAGCACGTCTCAAAGCTGAGCAAGAAACGATTCGAAAAAAATCTATCATCGAAATTGGCATCACCTAGCAGGCACCTGACACCTGAAAAAACCATCGAGAAAACAAATCGGAAAGACGTGACATAACCCAGTTTAGGTAGACAAGGACATAATCTATCCAATATCTTGACATTCAATAAACCTAAAATATACATGTCACAAACATGTGTAACCCTACTCCCCGTGTCTCTTTCTTGATAAGCAACGCTAATGAAATAGTTGGATGTCGGAGATTGAAAAGGGTATAGAATCTATCTTTATTAGATTCATATCAAGTCGATCTGTCATCCTGGTATCATCACATCACATCTCTTCCTTCCAAATTAAAGTGTGGGGGAAGATAACCAGTGGCCTATATGAAACATTTCCGATCATGGTGATACATCTTCATAAAAAATATTGATTTAATATCGGAGGATATTTCTATATCAGTTCGCGATATAAATTATGTGTTGAAAGGTCTTTCTATAACTAAATTGATTGAAAATAAAGATTTCTTTCGCTCATCTATATTGGAAACAAATTTGTATATGGAGTGCTTTTTTCAGTTATAGCAGAGGATATCTAGAATTCGGTTGATTTGTTTAGAAGATCGACAAGACAGGAGAAGAGATGGTCAGAGGCTATATTTTAGAGAAAAAAAACAGGGGTAGCAACAGAAGAGGTGGGAAAAAGAAGAAGAAGAAGAAAAATGAGAGAGAGAGAGAGAGAGAGAGAAGAGGGAATTCGTACTCGAACTGGCAAAGCCTGCAAAGCAACCCCAACAGCAGACGATACGACATCACAATTTGGTAAGGTTCGTGCAACAGAAAAGACTTTCATTATATAATTCCCATATTATATAGAAAGTTATGGGTGATAATTTCAAGTTTTCAAAACAACCAAACTACAAATGCATCGCCATATTTTTCTGCCGATTGACAAAGGACAATTTCATAAAATAATGTGCGTCTTCTCGTTTTATCCTTATTATGGTTGCTGCTTTGACTACAAAAGCTACTGGTACATTGCATACAATTCTTATTCAACAGGAAACTTTTTTTTTTAAATACAATCTTTAAATAAATCTTAAAGGTACCATGTCCCATTTACAGGCCAAAAAATGAAAAGGTTAAATTCCAACGGCATTTGAAAGATAATACTAATTTAGAACTTCCCTAAAACAAGGTGGGGCTTGAAAAATGTCTTCAAGTGGGAAAATAACGACTATTAGTTGGTCAAATCAACTTAGGAGCTATAGAACCAATAAGTAATAATCTTGATTTTCAGACCATTGTACCGAATGGTGATACGTTTTATGCTGCGCAAAGATTCAATCAGTTTAATTTTAGCCATCACAAGAAGTGGATTATTTATGTAGACAAATGCTCATGTACCCTTTACAGCTCATTTTATGTACTGTTATTACCAAAGAAGAAAAAAGCCAGTCAGTCACTCAATAGTGTCTGGCAGTTAAATCTAGCAAGTAAACGGGTTTCCTTGCATAATGTGAATATTTGGACACTGCTAACGTTTAAATTTCACAGATAGGACATACATGACATATTCATAATTCCTGCAAAGTTCTACAGAATTTGAGGTGGGCTGCAAAAGGGACATATAGTACCTTTAATGACATGACATTTTTAAGGTGTTTCCCAACACTTTCAATAACAGGGAAAGATGTGTTTGTGACGTCAGCTCTGACGTTTCGTGACAAGGTCTTGATAATGGTCCGGTTGCATTGATTATCGCTTCATGGTCTACTCACCGCTTGGTGTTCGTATATGGAAATCCCGGAGGTTCGGTTTTCCGGTTATGGATGTCATAATGTGATTATTTCTGTCGGAAGCCGAGAAGTGTTGAGAATGTATGATTACCCCAGTGAGTTGTTAATTGGATGACCAATCGGTCTGACTATAATTATGGTACGATGTCGCACGATGCGCTTTAGATATCAGTTAGATCCCTGAGGGGATTCCGCCCCCATGTTTACATGGATACGCCACTGTTTCTGGACCCATGTCGTCGCCAATTTTCCATTGAATTCATATTGAAAATTATTCTTTTTTTGTATGATTGTGTTGTGATGGGACTGGGGTAACGTAATGCTTTATTACTCTTATCATTTTTATTATTATTATCATTATTATTATAATTATTATTATTATCATTATTATCATTATCATCATTATTATTATTATCATTATAATTAGGCCTATCATTATTATTACTATGATTATCATCATGATTATTTTCATTATCATTATTATTGTTATCATCATCCTTATTATCTTGCTAGCCCAAATACCCCATAACACGATGGCAAAAGACATTTGAAAATCAACTCAAGGGCGATTTCCATAAATTGTATACCCTTTAAATATTGCATAGAACTAATGTTCGGATTGCGTAATGCGTTATTCTTATGTTCGCATATTTTAATGGGGTGATGGTCTCATCAAGGGTATAGGAACTGCCTTAGGTAATTTCTTTAATTTTTGCGATTTTGTTTCAGACACTCTGTACACACTCAAAAACCACGAAAATATAAATGAATAAAAGCAAAAGAAAATACAAAATAATAGTTTGCGTGACTATCTATATTGGCAACTGCTCTAGGAAATTCCGCTGCAGCACCATCTGTAGGAGAGACCATAGGCAGAACATGGAGGTCCAACGACAGAACAACTGTTGAATTTCCTGGTTAATCAGATCATTAGCTGGCATGAAACCAGGATGATAAGTCATCTACAAACCAAGGCAGCATCAACCGCATAGACAATGATTTCCGTCTATTGTGTAGAATAGATCACTACATCTATCGACATTCATGGAGAATGGTATTGCAATTCATGCAGGACGTTGCCCCCCCCCCCCCCCAGTAAATCTTTAAAGAATCATCCAACCCTTTTTCATTGTTAGATATTTCGATAGGTTGATAACCTTATTTTAACCTTAAAATGATCTGTGGATAAATAATTAATTTAAGTTCACCATATTTCGTTCATTTATTAATTTTACTTATTTATTTATATATCAACTTATTCAATTATGATACTCATTGGTTTATTTTTTTACTTTTTCTAACTTTTGTTTAGTGTGTCAGAGAAGTAGGGGGCAAGCATAATGTAATATTGATAATGACCAATATTTTACTAAAATCATGACTTTAACATTCCCTGGTGTACGTCACTCTCTTCAGGGGAAAAAAATAGTACCCTTCGCAACTCGTCACGCTCAATTAATCAGGGCGATAATGATTACTTTTTTTCGTAAAAGACGATAACTATGTACCACGGTGTTGTATTAAATATAGCTTGGTGTAATATATATACAGAGATTGATAATGTGGTTAATAATGATACGAACGACAACAAAAACAATACCATCATGGCCAATATTTAGACTTGATATTCTATGAATCATGTTATAAAAAAGGAAACGAGGTAATTTAGCACGTGCTGTATAAACTATTCATGATCATCAGCTTCTAATCGAAGTGCTGATTGATCTTCGTCTGATAACGCTCTCATTAACTCCATCATCGAAAAGGGGAGGAATGACCCCAACCCAAAATGGTATAAGGAGAAAAAAAAAAGGAAAAATGAACAAGATCCCCATATTTAAGGTATTGCAAACAAAAATATGTATCAAACTTATATGGGGGGGGGGGGGAGCGAGAGATGGGGTTTTGCATTCTTTGTCCATGAAATAAATGTGTTAAAGGTTAACATAGATATCGAGTATTTCTATCACAAATGCTTTTAGTGGTACAAAATATACATACACCAAAACAAGCTTAAAAGAGCTTAAAACAAAAACAAAACAATACAACAACAACAAATAAAGGCCACTTGTGCAACATCCCATCACGTCTTAGGTATTACTGCAGGCGCATGTGTGTTCCAAACCGCATTACCAATTGCGTGCTTCGAAATCTAAGATATATATTGCGGTATTGATTGGGAAAAGTGTTCTATTGCGATACGACAGATGTTTGCATCTATTGGAGGAAAATCATCGTGACAAGAGAGGATGGATAGGATAGTTTGAGAGAGAGAGAGAGAGAGAGAGGGAGAGAGAAAGAGAGAGGGAGAGAGAGAGAGAGAGAAAGAGAGAGAGAGAGAGAGATGGAGATTATATTTATGGAGAGAGATCTATGGAAGAGATATAGTGTAGATAGAGAGAGCTGTAGAGAGTTAAAGAAATATTGAGATAGATTGCGAGAGATTGAGATGGATACGGAGCGATGGCGAATGCAGTAAAGTTTATAAAGAAAAGGACACGTTACAGTGAGATTCCTATTCCTTGCAATATTATACATCATCATTCAGCTGATCGAATCGAATTTTAGTGATTGGTTAATTAAAGTTCTCATTTATTTCCTTCTGTATGGATACTATGTGGTAAACATAAATATCAGTACAGTAAATAATTCAGGATATTAGAAGGTCACAGAAATGTCATACGTAAGAAATGTAACAATGGACAAAACATCTGAAACAAACATCAAAGCATTAATTTCCGTTTCTTTGAAAATTGAACGATAATCCATTCGTGACGCACGCAATCAATGTGGTCAACATGGTCAAGGCGAGCTGACAGGAAATACATGAGATTGTATGACATTCATTATTATCTGTGTGAACTGTGACAGTACAACCTTGCCACCATGTAACGTTCATATAATTGTTATTATTTAAAGAGACCGCTAAGTTCATCCCCCCCCACACACCCCCCCACCCCCCCCCCCCCCCCCCCCTCTTCGCCGACTCGTAAATCATTCTTTAATTCACCTTTGGAGAATCACGCAATAACCACTATGAATTACAAGTTGATAGAACGACAGCAAATGTGAAAAGAAGAGAGGGGGTAACAATATGCCACGAGGGGGTGGGGGGGGAGGAGTGGCCTGCAATATACTCCAGGTAGGCAGGAGAGCATCCGGGAGAGTCACGAGAAATCGACGACATCATCCACACATTCACCAATCATTCCTACATCCATCCTTCTGACTTTGCCGCTCCCCGAACCACCCCCATTCACCTTGGCATTTAAGCCCTCTTTTCATCCTTATGAATGCAAATGGAGTAAGCTTCCTCCCGCTTCCAGCTCTTCAAAATGCGGCAGAATAGATGCAAACGAGACCCCCGACGTAGTGTTAAAATAATCTTACCACTCTCGTTTTCAAGTCATTAGTTTCCAGGAATAATGCTTAAATTCAACAGACCGGCAGCATAACCTAGATAGCCGAAGACAGAATATGCATGGATCAATGAGGAGAGGGAATTCGTCATTTTCTTTAATATGTTTTATGGGGAAAAGATGTGCTTTTCTGAAGGTAAAATAAAGACGTTGGATGAATGCATGATAATTGCTACATCGTTAATATATTCATAACACAAAACAAAAATCGTATTTTCTTAACAGTGATAAACGCCTACCTTCGCATGCATTGTCTGCTATTCGGTGAATGGTTATAAATAATTTGATTTTGGTGGGGATATTTCTTTTCTGTAAGTTCGCTTCCGTCTGCCTCTCTGTCGTTCGGGTATCAGATTTAAGACATGAAACATTAGTATTCCTCATTCCTCGAAAGAAAGGTTATGTATCAATAGTAAATAAATATCAAATCAATCAAGTACATCGATTTAATTCACGGAGCCTTACATGAAAAATAATCCTTAATATTGAGAAATACGTCTAATAATTACTGCTTGCCCTGTTAAAGA